>PNEQ01082199.1:0-44054 GCA_003012365.1 Medauroidea extradentata | reverse complement strand
TAAGCCATACATGGCCTTTCTTAGACGCCAAACTTTGTTGGTTGGCCGACCTTTAACTTCGTCAGGTGGTTGTACATAAATTTCCTCTTCAAGATAACCATGTAAGTAGGCTGTCCTGACATCCATGTGGGCAATGTCAAGGTCTTCTCTAGTGGCTAGGGCAAATAAGTATCTGAGAGAGGAGTATTTGACAACAGGATAAAACACATCTTCATAATCTATTCCTGGTCTTTGGCTGCACCCTTTGACGACCAAGCGCGCTTATCATGGCTGCTCAGAGGAAGGGCACTTGAGCTTGAACACCCACTTGGTTTTCAAAGGTACTCTTGCATTGGGAAGATTGGTCCACTCGTATGTTTGGTTGCTTAGAAAGGATTCCAATTCCTCATCCATTGCAGCTTTCCACTTTGAGGCTTGTGGACCCTCCATTGCTTCCTTTGGAGTCAAAGGCTCATCTTCACCAGAAGCGAAGCATGATACATAATCCTTGTCGTTTTTAGATTTTCGGGGTCGCGTAGATCGTCTGAGATTCTCTTCCCCAGATCCTTCATTTGGAAAATCAAAGAAAAGTTCTTCACCACTGTCAGAAATGTCTTCTTGATTACAACTGCTGTTGGTTTTTCGTTCCTCGTCAGCATCACCTGCATCACTACTCTTGTCTGAAAGATGAATGGTCAGTGGAATCTGTGAATCATCTTTGGAGTGGTCTTGAAGGTAGTCTTCTCCTGGTGTACTTGTAACAGAGATGTCGCTCTCCGCAAGTGATTTTTTCTGTAGGAAAATTACATCGCGGCTCACAGTCACTGCTTTGGTGGTGGGGTTTATCAAGTGATATCCCTTAGTGTTTTCACTGTATCCCACGAAGATCATCTTTTCTGAACGGGGGTCCCATTTTTTCCTCTTCTCCTTGGGTACTTGTGCCATGGCTTCGCATCCAAACAATCTTAGGTGGCTCAGGTTCGGCTTCCTTAAGTGCCAAGCTTCATACGGAGTTTGGCCTTGGAGAGCTCTGGTGGGGCTTGTATTATTTAAATAGACAGCTGTTGTGACTGCTTCAGCCTAGTAAGCCTTGGGAAGGTCAGCATCTTGTAAAAGGCACCTGGCCTTTTCTACTATCTTCCTTATCGACCGCTCTCCCACTCCATTTTGTTGGGGTGAGTATATGACAGTCCTTTGATGTATAATGCCTTTCTCCTTTAGGTACTGAGACATTTTCCAATTTACATATTCAGTTCCGTTGTCTGACCGCAACGTTTTAACCCTTCTGCCAAGTTGAGTTTCCACAATTGCACAGTATTCTTTGAAAAAGTCGGGTACCTGGTCCTTGGACTTCAAAATGTACACACAGGTGTACCTGGAGTAGTCATCCACTAGGATGAAGAAGAACCTGTTGCCTCCAAGTGAAGTTGTTTCCATTGGTCCACATAGGTCCGTATGGACCAATTCGAGTGGCTCCTTGGACCGATATTCACTTCTTTTAAAGGGTTGTCGGCTGTGTTTCCCTAAAATGCATACTTCACAGGGATTCACACTGCATTCCACACTCTCAACACCAATTGCCATGGACTTCAACAATGCCGTATCTTTTCTATTTAAATGGCATAATCGCCTGTGCCACAAATTTTGTGGTAATGCAGTGACATATACCCGGTGGCTGGTTGGTATATCTAGTTGGTAAACACCCCCACACTCTGTTGCTGTGGCAATAAGTTTATCCTTACTATTGTATATTATTCCTCCGCCACTGTCAAAGGTGACTTTGTTGCCCTTCTGCACTATTTTGCTTACAGAAAGGAGGTTGGTAGTTATGCTAGGTGCATAGAACACATCCTTAACCTCAACAACTTCATTTTTCCCAGACACTGAAACATTAATATTTACATTCCCCACTGATTCTGTTTTGATAGTGTCCCCATTTGCAGTGAAGATTTCCAGTTCACTTTTGTTGCAATCCTCAGGGTGTTCGTACTTGGTGAGGTGCATGGAGGCACATGAGTCCAGGTACCAGCATTCGCTCTCCCTTGATAAGTTGGAGAACAAACATGCCAGGAATGCACTAGAGTCCTAATTCTTCTGTGTTTTTCTCTCTCTACTTCCATCGGTTTTGAATTTGCTTCTGCACTCAGCTGCAAAATGCCCAAGCTTGTTGCAGTTAAAACACCTAGCCCCGGGAGGTCGTCGCCTTTCAGGTGGTTTGCTTGCATTTGAGTCGCTATAGCTATTGGGGCGGAAATTGGAATACGAGTTTCGTTGGCCACTGTAGAGTGCTGCATCCGTCGGCTTGCTTTGGGTGTCCTTTACCTCCTGAAGCAACTTTATTTTAATGGCATCTGCTGTTATCGGCATGCCCGAGTTTTCTAATGCCATTATCATCGGTTTATACTCCTCGGGTAGGCCTGCTAACAAAAGAGTGCCAACCCATTCGTCCGTGATGTCGAATTTAAAGTCCCGAAGCCGTTGTGCCGTAGATATGATTTGGTTCACATAACCTTCAACGGTACCACACGTATCTAGTCGGGTGAGAATTAGGTGCAGAAGTAGCCCTACCTTACGAGTCAGTCCCGAGTCCTCGAACAAGGTTTGGATGGTGGTCCAGGCTTCTTTCGACGTGTTGCATTTTTCGATATGGTGAATGATATCCTTTTCGACGAGTAGCGATATCTTCGCAAGAGCCTTTCCGTCCTTACAGTTGTCATTCTCTTCTTTGATACCTTCATTCACGACGTCCCACTGGTCGTCTAGTTTCAGAGGTGCCCTCATGTGAAACTTCCAAGAACTGTAGTTCTCGCGCCCCTTCAGTTTTTCAACGAAGTTTAGTGTGCTCGCCGCCATGATTTTACAATGCCGCGGATGCGGAGAAGCACGCTGACTTATCTCGTAATGTTCGCGAAACGCGAGCGTTTATTTTACCGGTATTATTTTGATTCGCGACGTCCTGGGTCCATAACCCATGTTGGTAGGAATTAGTAATGTTACCAGATTACTTTATCAAATACCGCACATTTCTTTATTCTCTTTTGTCACAGGCGTACTTGTTGTGATCATTACATCATATACACTGACGATGAAGATAGTTCCCAGGGAACAACTAAGAACTAAACATAGAGCAGGGCATGCAACCTCAACACATGAAATGTAACCAGGACATAATTTACTTTCCAACAAAAGTCTACTGATCTGAATATGTTATGACTTTCTCTGTCACTTAGCAAGACACAAGCAGCTGAACACGTATGGTTTTGGCAGCTTCACAATGGCAGTGCGTGTTGAACGAGTAGTGCGTAAGGTATTTCTGTCTGTGATAAAACTGCAAAGAAGAAGCAGATTCTTATGATCAATGTCTTAAATACTTACTATGTAAATGTATGTAGTTGTATTTTAAGTTCTATAACAACACAATGAATGGTCTTTCTTCTATTAGGACACATCTATGTAGACTTACGATAAAATAATAATGACGGCAAATATTTTTAAAATTTACACAGGCATTTAAAAAAATCTTTTTGGATCTGCATCTTGTATCTAGCACCAAAATTAAGCTTAAAGTGTGGAGTTCAACCCCTAATTTACAGCAAATGCCCATACTTGCCCCCTTTGCATAGAAATATTTTTTTTAAGTGATGTGCATCCATCAAAGTTGTACATAGTCCTTAAAAAATGTGAAAATGTTTATTGGTTTGTCAATTCATGCAGCAACGGATCAACGGATTGACATGACTTTTTGGATAGAGATAGTTTATAGGCCGAAGAGACACAATAGGCAACTTTTTACCCCTATAAAAGCATGGTTTTTATTTTTGGGGGGGGGGGGGAACAAAAAGGGGCATAGGGGCAGAACAGGGACCCAAAAGAAATGTTGTGAAAACTGAAGACATCCTTTGTTATGGTGTTATATGTACACTCATGAACATTTCTGCCACAAAAAAATTAGTTTGTGGGAAGGTGAAGATGGCAAATTATATGTACCTCGGTTAGTCCCTCTGTCCCGTTTGGCAGTTTCCCCCCCACCCAAAAAATTTTTCTTTTGACAGAAACATTCACGAGCCCACAGCTTGTTTTCACTAAATTTGTTTGTGTCCCTGTTCTGCCCCTTTCTGCAACCCTTCCCCCCTAAAATAAAAAAAATTAAAACTGTGCATTTTGATGGGGTAGAAAGTTACCTGTGTATCTCTCCGTTTAAAGCCACTTGTGATCAAACTTTGGGTAGGCCTCAATCAATGTAATACTTTCACGAGATAGATCCTGTAAGTTCAAGCACGGATTGTGGGGATGTCTGTACTTGACCCCGCTGCGGTAGGACAGTGCAAGTCCACCCAGAGTCAATTTGAATATACAGTAGAGTACCTTGTATCTGAAATGGCCGGGACCTGAACCATTTCGGGTAACATAAATTTTAAAATAACAGGAGTTCACTGTTATGGTTGACAGCACAGATTAACAAACAGCATTTTTTATAGTGTGCAATGAGTTCGCTCTGACAGGTTAATGTTTTCTGTCAGAATGTACAAACAAAGCATATTAAAATAATACATATAAACAATTGATACCACAGGACTGTCACAAATGTTAAACTTATTCACAGTAGTACTTTGCAGTCTTGTGTCGTGAAGGGGTTAGGGTGGGTAGGGTTTTGACAAGTGATATCTGCATGCAGCCAGTGTGCAATGACTTTGCCAAGGACACGCTGGAGCTAGGTGACTCATAAGCAAGAGAGTGCTGCCTTGGAGCAAGATAGGGTTGCCTCAGAGTGAGATAAATACAAAGACATGATGTTTGACATGCACTGACATTTGGTTATCGTTACTGTCACACGTTTTGTTTCTTATGTGAAACAGTCAATGTAAAAATATTTCTCAAGACATACAAACTTAAAGTTGGAAGTGGCAGTATATTCGCTGTTGATACAACACATTTATATACTTTTGAAACTGCTGCATGAAATAGTACACGCATCCATACAATGCTGTCAAAAAAAAGGCAACATTTGAATGACTGCCACTGTTTCAGGCAGTATTTAGATAACACGTACACACACATGTTTATTACTGATGCACACAGTGAATGACTGTGTTAACATGTTAAGAAAATAAAAAAATATATAATTACTGTGTGTCTGCCTGTTCAATCAATATTGATCCAGAAATGCTAATACGTTCACTTTGCCACACACGAAACCATTGAATGAAAGCACGGCCGTGAATGAGAATCACATCAAGATCACCACTTTTCTTTAAGGGTGCCACATACCACGCTTTTCGAGCGTGTTTCAGTGTGTTCGCAAGTACTTTTTTGTTATGAAACTACTCCGCATGTGCCCATTGCACCAATGTACGAAAAGACAAAAACACTTCGAACATGGGCAAAATGTCATTGTTAAGCCAACATGCTTATTAGAAACACTGTTTCATCCTCCGACATAGCTAAAATTGGCTTTTTCAGGCTGCCGTACTAACTAGATGTATGCGAAACTCAGAAAAGGGTGCTGAACGTTGCTATAGGCTTAACAGCAATAAAATTATATGGTCACTGGTTAAAAGTGTCCCACAATAAAAATGGATCGGTGGGAATCTTACATGCTAGTTCAGCACTTGGCTTGTGGCAATGCAGCATTTGATGCGCGCTTCAAGCTTGCCCTAATAACTCTGTCGCTTCTTAGCTTCAAGCATGCAGGTTTAGCAGTGCCCCTTAAGTGCATTGTTTTTCTGTGTTACATTTCTTCTTTGCATCACAGTGAGGTAAAATTTACATTGCTGATTTTTCTGTTTGTGATGTAAATTACGCAGACATCATAAGATAAACTAAGACGTACGCCAGCATCTCGTTTTTTAGTATTTCAACCTTCTCTTTTATGGATAAAACTGTTACCTTTGTTGATGCCACATGACTTGTCGCTGCCACCAGGAAGTTTACATTTGGAAGACATTACTTGTAGATAGTCGCACACTGCACCGTTAGCACATTTCAAAGTAGAATTACAGAGAGTTTATCTCTGCTTGTGTCATCTAGACAGTATAAATGGCGCCAGCGTTGACAATTGGGATTTCATTTTTTGCCGGGCTCCCAATATTTTCTGCGCATCAGATTATATACAGATAACAATAGTTTCAGATAACAGAACTATGGATACTGAGTGCTCCACGGTAGTATCAAGGAAAGTATATAAAACAGTTGAGTTGTCATCACGCAACAGTGTTATCCTAACCTGCCGGATTGCAACTTACGCAACCAAGGTTGTTTCTGGTCATTGTTCCTGAGAGATGCACCTACCCAAGGAAATGGTAAATACTTCAATGAGTTTACCTAATAAACAGGCCAAAAGGCATGCTACCAGTAAGCGGCAGTGGTTACGAAAATTAATTAAAGAAATCTACATAGAGGCCACCCAGAGGTCCCACCCCATATCTTCCCCTTTGGTACAGGAACAGCCAGGCATCACACTAACTCCACCCACTGTCCCGTCCACTCCAGAGCACATGAACCAATCACTGACAGTGACGAACATCCACCGAGGCACCCCTGTCCTCTGTCCAACGGACAGTCACTAAGAGGACAGCATTTATAATCACTAAAGAATAACGTAAGTCTTTCAAAGCCGCTATTGAAGTAAGATATATCCTAACGACCAATCCCAAACAAGAATTTATCAGCATATATCTGTACATATCCCAGATTTCAATCCCACGGAGGAAGATAGTTAAAGTTATTAATGTGTAATAATAGAGGTAACCCGGTGAGCGTGCCATAGCCCATCCTGCCCAGCCGTAGCTGGAGCAAACGTGGGGAAATACGGAGCTAGTTGCACGCCTTAGTGCGAAAGGGGCAAACAACAAATTTTATGATGTAATATTGCAATATATATTAAGGGTTTGCTGTACATGCTTCACAACTTCCAAAGCTTGAACAATAGGATTTTCATACCAAAAATATGACACTCTTCATGGCTTTAGGGGGGAGGGGGGGGGATGGAAAAATTTTTAATTTTGGTTTTGCTTCAATGTGGTGATGTTAATGTTTCTGGTGAGGCCTAATTAATGCCAAAAAAATATATTTAAAAAATTTGAATGAAGAAAAAGGAAGATTTTAAAGAAAATTATATGCTTTTAAGCCTTTTTTGTAAGGGTTAACATTAAACTATAGTTTCATTTCCGATGAAATTTACTTTGCTGGTTCAGACAAGTTACAAATTGTGGCAGGACAACTGTACTTTACTCTTATGTAGCCAAATAATACTTTTAGAAATATAGCAGAAGCTCGGGATACAGCACTTCGATAAACCACACATTCGGCTATATCACAGGGTAATTCATGTCCCCTAAGCTAATGTACCAGAAACTTCACAATCCTACTATGTACTTCAAAGAGACGTTTGTTTTGCTGGTCAAACAATCAAACGAGAAGGGCGGAGAAGGATAAAAGGCAGCGGACAGGAAGCGGTAATGCACGTGTTCAACGTTTGACAGGCCGAATGTATTTATTAATCACCAGGAGTCTTGACGTCTCGCTGTGCGGCGGTGCGGAAGGTCTCTTGCTAGGGCTGGTAGGAGTGGAGGGGAAAGTATTGCTTGAAAGGGGGAAGGGGCAGAAACTGGCACTAGGGAATTCCCAGCCGCTACGTGGGTGGGAAGTGATAGTCACAGCTGACACAGTAGCAGCTGCCAACTAGAATTTATTGCGATAATTTCAGTATATTATGTGGTGCGATGTCGCAGATAAGAAAGGTTTATTCAGTGAAAGACAAGGTAAACATCATCGACATAACATGAACTACAGTAGTTTAACAGTTAAACTGGAGTACTGTATTACAGTCAGCCCACCTTATCCGCGGACTTCGTATCCGTGGTTTTCACCAACTACTGCTGGAAAACGAGGGAAAAAATATAAAATATAAACATGAAATTTTTAAGAATTCGTATTTTCACGCACGCGCGCACATTGTTTGCCTTACGAACTACTAGCGCGCCACTCATGCTTGAGAGAGCAGCTAGTTTTGTGTTGTCAGCCACTGTTGTCTACTCCGTTACGCGATGTGCTTGGTGCGCGCGGTATGTTTGTTCATCAGTGGATGGTGCGGGCAGCAGGGCAAGGAAGTGATGCAGTGTCGAATGTGTGGGTGGCGGTACTTCACTTGCAGCACGCTTCCAAAACTAAGTGATTTTATATCTACCGTGGGCTACATCGCCTGTCGCCTGCCCGCAAACTGCTTTCACGCAGAACACATGCGCGTATTTAATTACATTGTCTTGTTTGCCCGCTTGCCGCCCGCCCGCACGTAGTACATGGCCCTGAAGCGCCTCTACTGTGTGCAATTATACACGACTCCGTGGCCTGCAGTGTAATATTTGCTAAAAAGACTGCAGTGACCCTTCTAAACCGAAGAGAATATAGCAAAATTCTTACTTTGAATGACAAAAAGAAAAAACTACATTTAATCAAAGACATATCTGTTGCAATTGGTCGCAGGTACGGGGAAAAAAACAAGTGTGCCATTCGTACGTCTCGAAATAAAGCACGACAAATAGGATCAAGTGTTAGTACTGCATCGAAAACGGCAAAAAAATAGAGCTAAGTTAATTTAATTGCAATCAGTGGCTCTGTATTAAAACGGGAACAGCTAAAAATTTGTCCTTATCCATGTTTACCAGTGGAGTTAAATTTTTCAGTGACATGTGCGAAAAAAAACCACCCCAAGTCTATTTTAATATAATCAGTAATGCTGTATTAAAAACGAAACTGCTAACATCTTTAATTATGGTCAAAATATTTTATGTTTATGATCCGATTCTTTTCTGTAATTGATATGCACGTCATACAAGCAAGAAATATTTAGAGACAAATGCAAAATATTCACGCCCATGTAGTCGTAATTGTGCTTGTTCCACTGTTGTTTTATGTAGTTGACAAAGATAAAGTACGAATTACACGCGAGAAATAGTGTTATCAGATGCCATTCTATCAATGTTTGTGCAGACACACTCTGTCTGCCCAGCGCACGTCCTTGGCAGTGTAGGGTGTGTGGAGAGATAGCGCTGTGGATCAGGCCCATGTTGTGTATGTATCCAGATGACTAAAGCATACTCTGCTTATTTATGTTTTCTTGTCTTATTTTTATTTTTAGTTTTCTTTTAACAGTCATTTACTTCACAATGGAGTATGTCCAAGCAAATAAATCCAGTCATACACTCCCAATGCACAGTTCTTTGAAAGATCACATAATAATAGTACAGTAATGTGTTATGCTTAGACTAAGAATGCTTCAATTACATGATGATAATCTTGTTGCATTAATAATGACAAAGTTTTCATATAATACTACAATAGGTATATAATAACACTTACTTCCCAAATAAATAAAAAATCACACATGGTTTGCTACAATGATAAATATATAAATAATATGTAAGATAAACATACCGTAGTAGCCAGAAGTCATATAGTAAAATTATGACAAGAAAGAAATACTATTTATTCCTGACTATAACCATAGACTGAAAGATAAAAACCAGAGATATTGTTTCAAAGTTATCATAATATTTTTTTACGTTTCTATTTTAATTTAAACTAAATTCTATCACTTTTCAAGCAGGCCTTTTATTTCCACTTTAACTTGGTACACTATTGCACAACTCCATTTCTGTGACGAAATGAACAACTTCTGATACACTACCGAAATAGCAATAAAATACTGTCAATGCTGAGGGTCAAAATGGATCTTCAAGAGTGTCATCAAACGCAACAACAGGAATGACACTCTTGTAAAACTGAGTATGTATTTATTACAACAGTTACACCAGCCATGCATGAAGCCCAATTCCATAACAGGTTTACGGACGGCACAGAAACTAGAGGTCTCCCTTACTACCAAGATGCTCTGTTTGATTTCTGGCAAGGTCGACCCAGATTTTTATTTTCACATGTGGGAAACATGCAGAACATTGCCATTGGCCAGTAACATATTACAACGTGTTCTAAATTTCTGTTATCTTTTCCTGTTGGTCTTACCCAGAAACTGCCATGTCCTATCACAGTCATGTATGATGCCATATACAACATGATTCAGAGAGACAAACTTGGTGTCAAAATGGTATATTGAACATGTATGTAAGAGAGAGAGAGTGTCTGTATGTCTGTCTGTGTGTGAACCTGTCTCTCTCTCTCTCTTTGTCTCTGGCTATCTGTCTCTATCTTTGTCTGCCTCTCTGTTGGTCTCTCTCTGTGTGTGAAAGTGAGTGTGAGTGATAGTGTGATAGTGTGTGAGTGTAAGTATGAGGTTATGAAAGTGAGTGAATGAGTGTGTGTGTGTATGTGTGAAGGTGAGATCTAATCTTATATTTTACAAAGACGTAATAAAACCACATTATTGTTAGTAACATTCAAACAAACAAATAATGCACGCAAACCTGAAGTTACCTTAATTGCCCTGCTCTGGTTGCTTCAGTAACTGCTTTCTGCTTTGTAGCTTCCAATCTTTGTTCGAGGATTTTAATCTGATTCACCAGGCAGGCAATCTCCTGATTTTTCTGGGCAAGCAGCGCCTATAATAGAAATCATACTGATTCACAAGATGCTAAAACAGACTGTTTCGAAGTTTCATCATCAGGTCACCAAATGTAAAATAATAAATGTACTGCTTTATTTTAAAGCTTTGTTTTAAATATTGTTGAACAAGGTTTGAGGTTTAGTGTTGTAAAATATTTTGGGGTGTCCTGTATGATGAACTGTGGATATAGAAAATTTTGGAGGAAGTGCATCTCATAGATGTGTACGATTGCTGAGCCAACAGGTGTGCCATACTGACAATGAAAAAAAATCAGCAGCACGAGGAAGGGAGATAGCAGGGGAAGGGGTACACTTGTTTGTCTTTCCTCGGCAGTGTCAACTTCGTGATGTTATGTATCAGCGGCAAGAAATGGCAAAGATATTTGAATGGGTTCAGCCATTACTTCAAGCAAAAATTCCCCCTACATTCTGGACTGTGTCTTTCCTTCTGAGTTTGTTTAAGAGATTTTATGTCACCGCCAGAGAGGTCTTGGGGGCTATATATACAGAGTGATGGGCGAGAGAAATTCAGAGAATGTTAGGTCATCGTAATCTTAGTTAAGTACATTAAGTTCTAGCTTTAAACGTTTATTTGAGGCAACATTACGTCTGAAGGACGGCGATGTTATTCACTTTAGGGTTCGAGGCAAATAAAGGAAAAAACATAATGAGGAACATTTTCAATTGAGTTTAAGATGGAAGAAAGGGGTTTGAATATTTTTATGAATCTAGTCAATTTGTTTCTTGAGTACTTTATGAGTATGGTAAATACACTTATTTTATTAATTTTTTGTAAAAGAAACTATCCAGCCATGATCGGGACTTTGAGTAGAGACGAGTTTGTTATCACCCATGTTTGAGTAGGGATCTTTTGAGAAAATTTTGATTCTTTAGGAGTCATTTTGATGTAAATTTATATACCTGACTAGAGAATAACAAAGTAGAAAAAAAAGTATCTGAACAGTTTGTTGTATATTTTTATTTGTTCAGTATCTATTACTGTTATTATACGTACTAGTTTGGGACATGTAATTGAGTGTACTAGATTGTTTAGGATACAGTTGTGTAGTCATTTTTATATTCCCTTGTGATGGATTTACATGTTTGAATTTCTTACTTTGAGAATATGTAATGGGTTTATACATTTGACTGTTTAGAAATTCCCTTCTGGGATTAATTGTGTTCGAATTACATTTAAAAATAAACTCAAACTCCCTTTGAGATTACTAACATGTGAAAAGATTTTGTATGATGAGTATTGTTGTTTATTGTATATAATTTTTATGGGTTTAAAGAAAAAGATGTTGATGCTAACCAAATTATTTGATCAAAAACTTAAAACTTTTTCCTGCTCATTTGTTTGCTAACTATCCTGGGTTCATGTGTATACTCTATTTTTTACTTCTATATTCAGAACAAAAAAAATCTACTATGACTTTTAGGGTGAGTTAAGTGTAACTTGGCCAAATAGCTCAGAGGGTCGTTGGTATTTTAGGTTTGTTCTGTCAGCAGCGCAATCAATGTGTACCAGTGTATTGTTGTTAATAATCTGGTCAATGTGTATTGAATCATAGAAGATTGATAACAATAAACTGTTGCCTCATATGTACTGTGTTTGACACGTGAAAACATGTTATGTATGACGATAAGTGCACTAACCACTAAGGGATACTGTCTGCCATGGGCAGTTTTTGCATTAGAGGCTCAGAAGCGATATAGCTATAAGGATGACCTTGAAGCATACAAGTTACCCACCGATCCATTTTTGCTACAAGACTTTTAGCAGTGACCATATAATTTTAATGGTGGAAAGTCTGTACCTAAGTTCTGTGCACGATGCTGAATTCTGCATACTTCTGGTTAGTAAATTTTGAAGTACGGCAGTCTGAAAGTGTAATTTTTAGCTATGTTGGGGGAAAATGCTTTAAAACAATGATTTTAATGAACATGGTGTCTTAACATTGACATTCCATACTTGTATTAATTGTGTTTTCATTTTGTACCCTGGCATTGTGGGCACGTGTGGAATAGTTTTGTACTGGGAGTCTGTGACTCCCAACTCTGCCATCTAAGAAGAAGACCTTCATTGTGCATTATTTACTGATTGTGGATTAACTGTCCGATGGCTTGGACGAGAATTTGAGTGCCCCGACGCAGTGTTTGTTTAATCGCTCCACCTGGACGTCTTCGTGTCCACCCGGCCGTTGTTGGTCATGCTTGTGTGCACCCTCCTTCCTCCCCTCTCCTTTTCCCCTCTGCGTCGGCTGAGTTGGCCGGAGTGTGTGTGCCAGCCAGTCAGTCTTCTCCCGGTCCCATTCATGGGCAGTTGTGTGGGCTTGCAACCGCGGCGACACTCCTTGTTCTCCTTTTGGGAAGTTTATAACTTTGTCCTTTGGTTTCTAGATTTCAGCTTTTATACCTGTTCGGTTTGATTCTTTTCGTTTCTCCTTTGTGTTTTTGCTAATCAGGGTTGTGTCGTTGCGACCTCGAGCTTTGCACAATTGGGATGTGTTTTTGTAGCTTATTTATTAATTATGGAGAGCTTGTGTAATAGCTCTGTCACACTAAAGGTAATTTTTGTAACAAATTTAATTGTGTTTCTGTACCAACTTATTGATTTGTGTATTTGGCTCGTTCCCATTTTGACTTCGCTGCTGTGTCAATTGTATTTGCTACTTGTACCTGAATTGGATTTACAATATACATATTTTTGTACAGAATCTGCATTAACATTATTGGTAGCTGTTTAGTATACCTGTATTTTTGTGATCTTAATGGTAGTGTTGAGCGTTAACTCATGGGTGAGGGTGTGAAGCGGTAGAGTACCGAAGTCATACTCGACTAAGACTGGGAGCCTGTAATTACTGTGTTTGCTTAAGAAGCAGGCATAGTTTCATAAAATTAGGTTTTTCACAGCATATTACAACACACAGATGGTGCCCTTAAGAAATATAAAAATTTTTGTCACACTCTAAATAATGCAACACCTTTTAAGGGCATGGGTGCGAGTTTCTACAGCTCTCGCAAAATATTTTTTTTAAAACCAAACCCGTGCCAGTATCGCAAAAGCCATTCGTAAATTTGTTACACATTGGTTTATCTTTGAGTATATTATTTAAATGACCCTGGACTTATTGTTACCGTAAAAACCTTTGAAATTGAATCGAAAATACTCTACCCAATACTTTTATTATGGTACTGCAACGCCAGCATGTGAAAATTATTATTTTTTGTCATCATTGCAGGCTTTTTTTTTTTGCATAATTGCTATGTAACTTTGTCTACATTATAGTTGTTAATGTTCATGATTTTTTTCGCAGCATTTATTACAGTAGTAAATCATACATTTCCTCAAACTTGCAGTTTTCTATTCAAACAACGGCAGGAGTAGGGAATGGCCTTGCCCTGGAAGTTCAGGGTTTCCTCAAGAGATCGCATACTGGTTGAACAAATTCTGTTCAGGATCTAGATCCGCAGTTTCTTTTCTATGGTAAGTAGTAACTGAAGTGCGTGGAAGAAAAAATCTCAAGGAAAATAAAACAGCTGTTATTGAAAGTAATTTTATGAGTCAATGTAAGAAAAAATAATATGCTTAGAAATTTTAGTTTTGTTCCTTCATAGTTGAAATTTGTAATAAGTATTGACAGTTTTCGAATAATTCCCTAGTGGTTTTGTAAGCTTTAGGAATCCCTGAAAATTGCATTGTAAGGCAGTTAGTCTGGGATAGGAAAAATGTAATTTTGAAGCGTACAAAAAGTAACCCGAGTAAGGTTCGTCTGATAAGTCACGAGAGCTGCTGTGGTTAGCAGGTTAAATATGCAGATTCGAGGAAAAAAAGTAAGCACCAAAAATAACGAAGACAAAATTGATATGAGCCTGTTTGTACAATGTTCAAAATATTGAAGAAACCAGTACAAAATGAACATGCACACACGTATGGAGGGAATCATCCTAGTTATTAAGCCTCATATTTTATACACTTGTAAATATCTAAGTGAGACAATATCAGTGTATTTTTAATACGTTATTTTAATTACAGTTCACAAATGGAATATAAATAAAATAACAAGTTAAATATCCACCGCTGTGGTTGCATATAATAAAACATTTTATACACAATATTTTGTATTATATATCATATGTCAAAAATATTATGTATGTAAAATATAAATAAAGTAACATTTTAAATATTCACTACAGGTACAAAAACAATAACATATTAAATACAAATACAATGTGTCAAACCCCTCACTCACTGGTCACAAATTACCGGGCCAAAATCCATTTTGCAGTTTGCATTGCAAGAATGTAACATATAGCCAACCTGGGAGCAAGTAAACATCAACTAATTTATACTTAAAGTAATTATTGATGGGTCACAAAGTAAGCAAAAAGAAAGTGCATGACATTTCACCACTTTATATACCTTACAAATCAGAATTACAACAAATTAAAACCCTGTTACAATTTGTAATTATAATGACAAGCGCTTTACTCTTCAAAAGTCCATTCCGGTATTTATTGTATGTAACTCACTAACAGACACAATAACGCAATCAGGCCCCTCAAGCCTTACACACTCAAAATTACAGCGATCTTCAAACATTCCAGTATACTAATTACTGATTAAAGGAGTAGTTTTACACATACGTCTTATTACCCCAAAACGCAATTTCTCACTCGTTTGTGACACTTTTCAATCGTACGATCGTCGCTCATTCATTGCTCAATCGCCCCAATGAACCCCTTTTAACAAGCCAGCAAAGAGTCGAAAGAACAGCTCCAATTCTATCCTGGTATCGCCCTTCCTTCAGTAATATTGTCAAATTAAGGTCGCCCAAAGCCTGGAAGCTGACCAACTATAAACACGCCCTTGGACATCCGCCGACTGTTACTTTGTTGACACTCACCTTCATTGCTACAAATTAGTGTGGCACACTGCCATACGGTGTCAAGACAGCCTTCTTTACAAGCAAGGCCCTCTTACATCCAAATTGTTCCCAACCAGCCTTAGAATAGGGCGATACGAGAACATCACCTCCTCGATGATGAACCATTTGCACCCGTTAGTCTGAGCATGCCACCAATGGCACAAGAGATCAAGAAACTGACCAACTTTGATGCTTTAAATTGTCCCACAGTAAATATTACTCTAAACTTGCGCGGACTCGTACTGCCTGGTCCAAACTCTGGACCCACCTCTCGTCTGCAGAACCAGATACCAAGTAACACTTCCTTCGCTGGCCGCCCACCAGCTCGGCTCGGCTCCGCAGCACCCTCCCCAACTAGCCGCCACGACTACGTCCTCCCCCTCCGCCCCCCTCCAAGGCCTGTAGAGGGGCTGGCCCGACGGTTAAATAGGATTGCGCAGAAGCAACAACTGGCAAGAAAGGGAGTGTGAAAGACAGTAAAAAACCCTAATCAATAACTCCACAAACTAAGCAAAACAAAAACAGGGGAAGAGCAGTTTACCCAACAAACTAGTAGAACACAAAAAAAAAACGGAAACTAAATCCTATTACGAACAACCAAACCTAAAATAAATCCAAATAAACCTCCCCAAATTATTTAGGTCACCCGCTCAACGATAACATATTAAATGTACACTGCTATACTAGATGACTAACAGCACTTTGATTTTTTTACACAAAAAATGTCCCAAGTAGATGGTAAGAATATAATAACGCTTCTTCACAGATTGCTGTATTTGTGTTGGATTGTCCTTTCACTCTAGCTTGTGTGTAATTATTTGTAGTAGTGAATGGCAACATGTCAGAGCATGCGAGCTTGAGCATAGTTATTTGTAATACTGAATGCGAAATTGTTTGTCCCAACTCGTTTATAATGTGTAGTTTGTAATTCTGAAGGAAAATAATGCTTTCTAAATAAAACTGAGTTTTTCACAACCTTGTATTATTCTCAAAGTTTATCAAAGATACTGTCATAATGATATAAAAAATAGAAGTTAACCAGCAAAACTAACGAGCCTATCACCCTCAATGTTGATACTAATTATCTCTTAAAGTTAAAATTGGTCACTTGCATCTAGAAGTATGAAATAATTGGATCTATATTCTCATGTACGCACCTACAACAATAGTGACGAGTTAAATTAAATTTAGATAACGTGTGTCAACACTAAACTTGCTTTTAATTGGTCCTGTAATTCTTGAAATACAGTGAACCCTCGATAACTTGGACCTCGATGTTCCGGACTTCGGATAACTCGGACAGAATTTAAAAAAAAAAAAAAAAAAAAAAAAAAAAAAAAAAAAAAAAAAAAAAAAAAAAAAAAAAAAAAAAAAAAAAAAAAAAAAAAAAAAAAAAAAAAAAAAAAAAAAAAAAAAATTAATTAAATTATTTTTTGGTCAAAAATCATAAGAAAATTGTGTCTGCCTCATTTAAATTCATCACGTTTTATTTAGAAACAGTATTAAGCTTTAAAAGCAGTTGCTTATCGCTGCATAGCCTTTAATAATCCCACCATAAAATATCTGGCAAGTTCCGTGTAGTTAAATGTTGCTAGCGAGGCGCGCGAGTGGAAATGCAACTCAGCAGTCAGACCTCCCTTCTTTATCTCTCCTCCCACTTCGCCGCGCGGGCCACACACGCACATACGTTGTAAATAAACATTTCAGTATGATGCTGGTGAATTGGACGGTAACTACAGGTCACAATGGCACCTAAAGGGAAATTTATTTTGTTCTGGTATGTACAATATAAATTCAAGATTGCAAAACAATTTGTTCCGGACATTAATAAAAAAAAATTAAAATCCATTGGTTTGCATTGCAATGTAGGCAAGGTGGTGAGAGGATTTTACGGCCCTTTAACGTCTTACAAGCCGATGAGGGTGAAGTGAGATGAAAGAACAACACAACATCCATGCCCGAGCAAGGATTCGAACCCAGGGCCTCTCGCACCGTAAACTGGCGCCTAACCCACTACGCTATAGGCCGGCGCGATATCGAAAAAAAAGGGACTTAATGAATTATTAAAAAGGAGGGGGGGGGGGGCAGAAAGGAGCTTTTTCCCCGGAGCCACATATTCTAGAGGGCCTCGCTTTTGAAAAAGTTAAATGGTTAAAATAAATGGGCGTTTATTAAGTTCCCGTTAATGTTTATGGTATCTGTGAAATTTGTTTTAAGTGTTAAGTGTGTGTAAAGACGTCACTGATCTATGACGACGCATCCAAGGTAAGATAGTATGGAGGGATGCCTATAAGCGCACATTATCACTTCAACCACGGCCGTAGACTTCAACTACAAAAAAAAGGGAGGAAAGGTAGACTGAGATTTACGTTGCTACTGGCCTCGTATTCTAGCAAAGACGCCCTGGAATAAAAAAACAATTTCTCGTAGGAAACTGACATGCTGATGTTGAGCAATTTTTCACGTAAATATCTCGTGAGTTGCGTGTGGTCACGTGCGGTGTTTTTATTACTGTTGAGACTGTACCGGTTGACCTTGACTACTTCCGCTGGTGCTCTTCCACCCTAGCTTATCCCTCATACACACACCCACGCATGCAGACTGTCGTCAGCTTGACGAGTGAAGGAGGGTGAGAAGAAGCCAGCTTCTAGCACAGATAAAAAAAAATCAGCCAGAAGTAGCACAAAAAATAAATACAAAATAATCTGCCGGCCCAGGCTGTTTAACATTCTTTTACATTTCTCCACGTTACAGATATAATTTTCCCACTACCCCCTCCTGTAAATTGATACGTACAAAGCAGTATATATTGCAGCATCTTTTGCTTGTAGAAATGATAGCGTACTGATTTCCTCACGTTTCTTATGATTAATGACTGATAACCCCTCCTCCCCGGACGCTCCCCCCCCCCCCCGATAACACGGTCAAATCGTAACTCGGACAGCTTCTCCCCCCTTTTAGTCCGAGTTATCGAGGGTTCACTGTATATTAATTATTGTTTATGTTTTCATGTAGTGAAATCTCCAGAATAAGGGAGCATACCTTACTATACACAGAATCAATAAACATTAAATTCACGTTGCCTTACTTAGTAATAAATGTGTAGGCCTACCTGGTCTGAAGAAACTTCGGAAAATTGTCCTCAGATTTTTTTTGTGATAAAAAAAGAGCACATACGTCTCAAAAAAATAAAGTTGTTTTATTTGAAATCCTGATTATAATTCTTTTAAATATTTCTTTTGATCAAGAAATTTTTCAAAGGATGCTCTTGTGTAGTTATGATAATGGTAGGAACTGTGTTAACCTACAATATTTTCCCTTACTTAATGTGTAGGATACAGGGACTGTTTAGATTCTGAAAATCATTCTTAAGGTATATCATTTGATCAAAAATACAGCTGCCATTTTGATGTAATGAACACTGCTTGAACAAAAAACACTAAAATGAAATTGCCTTAGCCTACTGTGTAGTATATGTGTACCAAGCTTGTTTGAATTAAGCCCACAATTTTTGAAGTTTTTAAAGAGACAACACACACACCTCTTGACATACATAGCGACACATGGATAGGAAGTTGACTGCATAAACAGTCCTTTTCCTTCAGAAATTAGGCTAAAAAAAGTGAAAATAATTATGTTTACAGCTCAGCCAATTCATGTATGAACAAGTGTTTGTTGATTTTAATTTCTATTTGTCCTTTTATTCACACTCCAGCTATTCTGAATGTCTTTTAGTGATAATTTATAAGACTATTGAAATATTATATTTTTTTCTAGCTTATGTTTATGGATGATTATATTATTTGACTGTTTTGGAAACTATTAAATGCAGCGCAAAGTGTACGTTAACTCAAGAAGAAACTCTGGTTAGGTATGTCCAAGGTAGCATGATTACCCAAGATATGTTTACTTGATTATTTGTAAGCTTTTGCTATTTATTTTATCTGCCTTCGTATCTTGCTAAAATAAAATAAGAATTGTTATGGTTCTAAGTTACAGCTAATTGACTTTTAGACGCTAAATGCAACTGTTTTCAGCTTCAGCAACAGCACAATTAATTCTAAACTCTAGCATTGAAGTTGTCTCATGTATTTTTTTTTCATATGTGTGCACAGAGTTACAGTTCAACATTATGATGACTGGGCAGCAGGGAGAGGTTTGTTGACAACCACCTCAGTCAACAAGGGAGCCTATGAGTAGGGAACTAAGCCTGACAACAAGGGGGCCTACGAGAAGGAAGGTTAATGGTCGGCCTGTCGCCAACCACCCCCAGTCCGGCATGAAAAGACTTTCTTTCTCGCTTTTGTTCTCTCTCTGCATCTGCGCCTCCCACAACGCCTTCTCACTCAGTATTCTTACAGTCCACTACTAGCCTCTCTCCACCAATACCGATGCGAAACACTCCTAGATCCTTGTTCTTGTACCATGCTTTTGCCCCTGTCTTCCTAGGTCTGTAATCACTGTTCAAACAAAATACGCTACATGGTGGCGAACTCGAATACTTCAAAACCAGACGGCTCTGTGCCCTGAGCCCTTAACATTACTAGACAATAACTGTAATTATTTCTCTGGCTTTAATAGAAAATAAGAAATAAAATCTTATTTCAATCTCCTAGAAAGTTAGTTGTGAAAAGTAGAAAACTTGATACTGTATATAATACATCCCCTTTATGATGAAAGGAATAGTGATGTGTAAAACAAGGGGGTGTCAGCCAAGTGTATCCCCCTAGCATCCTGCTCAATGCTGCTCCCACCTCGTTGTGATGTACCATGGGGCCTGAGAGGCCTGATTGAGGTTGGTTGTAACCTCTAGTGGAAGACAAGTCAAATGCAAATGGGAGACAGGAGTTTGATCAGGGCCTAAACCAATTGGCTTTGGGAAGGGTCTAGCCAAGTGGGGACCAGAATGGAGGGTTTGAACTGTAGTACTGGTGGCAGATGAAAGAATTGGTCAACGGAAGCACCCACAGCCTCAGGTAGTAGAAGTTACTTGCAACAGAACGGGCTCACCTATGGACATTTTAGGTGGGAACCTCACCACGTAGGTGTAAGTTATGACAGGTCTAGTAAGCCAGTAACAGAAATCAGTGGTGGACCTAGCCTTTGCAGGGCCCTAAACATTGGATCTTCATGGGGCTCCCTTGTAATTCTAGAACCAAAACTGGCAACGACTATTTCAGTAATTTCAGTATAAAATGTGGATATGCACATGCATGTGCACACACATATATCATACAACTTTAATATAAGTTTTCTAAAATAATAAAAAATTCAAGTAATTTAACACATGGTAAAATTATAGAAAAATGAGGTAAGTTATTGCAAAATATATAAATATCAAATTTATTAAAACAATGCTATTAAGAATCAGACTCTAACTCCAACATTAGGTTTGAAATACGTACTTTTTCACCGAACAACAGGAATGGAGTTGCTCCTCAAGCACTTATATTTATATACCCTTTTTTATTTTTGTTGTACCCAATTCATATTTTGTACAGGTGATCACGGGATGTCATTTTTACTAACAAACAAAACATAGTATAGTTATTTAAACACAGTAAACAATGTAAAACTGTACTGATACGCTGCACATCCACATCACAATGTCGAGGAATAAGATTTGATGACGTTTATTGTGTTAGTCAGTACTCAATTATTTGTAGCCCTGAAAAAAATATACGAGAGCAAAATACAAACTTTTAGATGACAAAGCAGCGATAAGTGTGAAACTGGTACTGTAGCGACTTTTTGGCACCTTACTTCAGCATCAATTTTCAACACTATCCATCACGATTTATATATCCTTATTGTGTCTGTAGTGCCTACTCAAAGTGTGGTGGCTTGAAGTTGCCGACAGTGGTATAACTTCTGCCAGTCAGTTACCAGCAGCTGTGAGTCTGCTGGGAGAAGGCCTCCCGAGGGCGTGTGGCCCTGGGCGGTTGCCTGGTTCGTCCATTCCTGGAGCCGCCACCGACAGAAATTTATAACCACCTGATGTAATAAATGCATACTCCAGATTGATGAAAATGGAAAATGACAAAGGCTACATCTAGACAACTTTAAGAAAGAATTGTAGGGGCAGCAGAAGAGGTATGCAGAAGAACAGGAAACAAGAGGAAATTGAAGAAGACACCTGTGGTGGAACAATACAGTACAAAGAACAGTATAAGAGAAAAATAAGGTTTACAGAGAATGGTTGAAAACACTTAGTACCTCATTACTCTATGACTATACCAGTAATGTATACCGTACCTACTTATTTATCTCAAGGCGTAAAAGTTTTCCCTTGCTGACTTACAGACATATAAAGCCACAGCCCAAATCACTGGGCCTATAAATGTAAAATTTTGAGGGTGAGTTCCATTCAGGGTATATGCAAGCACTAAGAAGTGATTTTCGAAATTCAACCCGTAACAGGATGAAAAGGGGTGAAATGTGTTTTCCATAAATCTTCTACATAGCTCGAACCCTATGGGCTATTGTCATAGTTTTTAATTCAATTGCACACTCATGAAAATGCACATTTGCAGTTTTAAGATTGTTCAAAATTAATGGGGTAAAAAAACCATGAAATGTGTTTTCAATTATTCCTGATATAATATCTAGTAAACTCTTTAAGATACATAGTTACTTGATGTTTGCTTCAAAATGATGAGTATGTAAACACCCACAAAGTAATGTATTTATCCGAAAATAGCATAACTTTGAATGTAAGACGACCCCTACCTTTACACTTGTGTGTAAAGGAAAAAAATATGTTTTTCTATGAACTGAAAATGCCAGAAAAATGTTAGTAATCAGTATTGAAACATAAATTTTGTTATATTATGTTGGTTAAGTAGCTGAAAGGAGATTCTCAACCATCAGACATGGTAGAAATTGGATTAAGACTATCTGTTGATAAAAACCGAATACACATAATGCACTGGAATGAGCTTTTAATTTGAAATGGCGACTTTTAAGTAGGTAAACCTTTATTTTCCACATGTTCTAACATTACTTAAATACATGTGTGAAATGCTACACAAATGCATTTGTAATGAAAACACATAATTGTTGTAAGCATGTGTCACGAAAATAAGACAACCCCCAGTTTTTGGGAAGTAAAATTTGGAATAAAACATAGTCTTATATTCAAGTAAATACGGTAGTTTCATTGTTTTTAAGAATGCAACCTCCGAAAGGGGGAAAATATTTTTTTATTAAAAACAGAACTAACCCAATTGGAATTGGCTATCAAAATTTTTACTTTAATTAGCCAAAAGGGTGGAGAAATAAGCAGTACTGGCGCAAAGTATTTGAAAACATATCACACATTCCACTGGTACCCCATTACCTTGATGTCTGCAGATACAAACAAGTTCAGCATTGGTAACTTATGTCAAATTTTATGTAATTGAACTTTTATACTGAAAATAAAGTACAGTAATCATTGAAAACAAAGTTTATATTGTGCATTTATTAAGTGCATAGCTGCTGCTGAATTTCTAATGCTAGAGATTCACATTCATGTAATAAACTTTTGAAGCTTTGCCGTATATAATTTGTGTTATGTATATTGTTAAGCAAAGCTAAGCTCAAGGAATGGTGAAGAACTCCCTACATATGGTGGTTGACTGTAATTTGATCTAAGTAATTATGTTACCAAATTGTGATGTAAAAAAAAAAGCCACAGGTTTTAAGCGATATTTTCCAATGGTCTGTATGTAATAATAATTTACTTAGTTTGCACCCAAACACAACAATAATAATACAATCACAATAATAATATCATCATAATACACATCTGCTCATGAATCAAAATAGCAACTCTGCACAGCGTTGTTAGGAAATAGGTAATAGCATTCAATAACTGTAATGAGGAGTACAGATTTGAGAATGTTATTTACAAAATTATTATTATTATTATTATTATGAAACGTCACAGTGGTTCCAACTCAAACTGTGACAGTCAAAAATTATTCATGCTGCTCAAGTGAGACTGCAGTTGTGAAAATGGTGGGCTACAGCTATTTTCTTAGGGCACTTTGTTCCATCCCGTACCTCAATCATCCTTTAGAAATAAAAATATCAGTACAGTACTTCCAACTCAGATGTAATACATGTATTCCATGAGAGGATACAGTGTGTTATTGGCAGCACAACTGCTGGTATCTGGTGCTACATGGCAGATAGGAAAATGTATGAAGGAACTATACTATCACCTTCACTGCTGGCCTTCATTTCACATGCCTTAACAATATGCTGGGTGCACCACCGGTCGTGCACTACATATTTGCGCACGGTGCTGTGTGCACCCCCAGTGAGTCATGGGCAGTGTTGAAAGAAATTTTTGATATGTAGTTTTTAACTAAAAAAACATAGAAAAATGACACTGTGACCCACCGGTGGTACACAAAGCAGTGAAGGTGCTATATACTAATATTTGTATGTGTGGAACATTTTGTAGAATGAGCATGGTTTACTGTTAAGATATATGAGACATGCAAGTTATCTTACTTATCAAGGAACTGAAGTTGCAATCACCACCCTACCTGAAATTGTTGATACTGCGACATTCCTCACAACTCTGTATTGCTGCTAGACTGAACCGTCAGTCTTCCTCCGTTGTTGCTCCAGGTTTAGGCAGCAGCCATCACCATCCTTGCCCCTTGCAGGTCATAACTACCACATTGTGATACAGGACTTGCTCCTGTTTAAACCTAAGAATGGCCCAAGAGACTGTGATCACCAAGGCATTAAAATTGTGTGGTAAAACATCAGTTGCATTTAAACACTTTTGAATGAATATGTAGGACATTCAAAAGCTATAATATTGTGACAAAACAGCTCTTGAGCAAATGCAGGCGAGGCAGTGAGCTGCGCCACCACCTCCTCCTCCATCTCTTTACCTTCACTCCCAGCAACATGGAACTGCCACTACCTCTCTTATTGCTGAAGCCACAAGTCGTCTGGAAGGTGGGCACTTGCTAGCCGTACTTAAAAAGCACGCGCATAGGCCATGATCGAAAGTTACCCTAGCACTGACATCATCTCTGAGCTGTGAGAATATTCTGGCAATCGTCGTGGCCAGCTGTAAATATCAGCTTGAGATATCTGATGGAGAGTTATTGTGGTATTTAGCCTATGCATCCAAATTGTGAACTCTGCAGTGAATATGGTGACAGCGACATCGAGGAGTGATGCATGATCTATACATCAAGAGGCGACAGAGTGGCAAAGAACAGACGGCAGCAGAACAGTTGGGGCTTGTTTGTACAGTGCATCTGTGTGTGTGAGATGGACGAGCAGGGTAGATTATAACTGTAAAAGGTGAAACATTTTTGGAGAGAGACATACCTATGTAATGAGTGGAATTTTTTTTTGTGTGAAAGAGACATATATTAACTGTATACTTAGAGAAGGAATTTTAGACTTTAAGAAGATTTACTGTAAATAATATTTGTTAATACGTGGTTTCTGCAAGTATAGAAAACCAGAAAAATGCAGGTAATTTACAATATGGTCAGGGAAGTCACAGGAAATGTGGAAAATTCTAAAACTTTGTCTTAACGGAGCTTTTCTTTTTTATAAAAATTTCTTAAATAAAATCATGTTACACCCTAATTTTCTGTATAGGTCGCAGAAGTTGGTAATTAAAGACCCACCCGTGAAGCAAAGGGCACCTTCAGCAAGCAAAGCGATGCAGCAGCGATGTTAGTAATTGCTGCGTGTAGCGCTGTATGTTCTGCTGAATAAGCCACTGCAGCGATGCCTCTGCATACTAGCACGTCTATGCATCGGCCATTTTAATGTGGATTGTTTTGTTTCATTTGGTTATGTTCGTTTTATTAAGGTTAATTCCACTACAGGTTAGAAAGATCAATGTTATAAGTTTGGCACAGGGAAAATTTCTGCCACTTGAGCACTGGTAACGCTAATGCACCAAACTGACCAATCACAGAGCTTTCCTGAATTTTAAGATTTATTAAGTTGATAATTTAAAATGCAAAATTAGTTTCTTTTCACTTTAAAATTAAATTAAATGACAAATATAATTTCCAAGTTTATTTAAATTTAATTTTACTACAGTTTCGTATTTATCTGGTCTCTTAGCGATTGAAGCGAAACTAGTGGCAGAAATTTTCCCTGTGCCAAGCTCTCCCATAAGAAAACGTATTTTCTTTCTAACCTGTAGTAGAATTAACCTTAGTTTTATTAAACCATGGAGGGAGATGTTTTACGACTTTTTGCCCTTGAAGGATTATATGACTGCGAAGAAAATGATACCTACAAACAAAAATATGAAAACAAAAAAATTCTTAACACTGGCTAACTTACTAAGAAATTATTCATTTCCAATAATATTATAAGTAATCCCATCCATGGGATACAATTTACTCGCGACGACGCTATTGCCTGTTCAAAACACACAAGTCATCTGCATGCAGCGGACTTGCAACCAGTATTTTTTTTGCTGCGACTGCTGCAGGTGCGCTGCAGCACAATCATGGCGGCTGAATAGATAAAGCGTAAATCGCTGCTGCAGCGCTTTGCCTGCTGAAGGTGCCCAAAGTTAGATCACAATGCGAGAATGGTGTGGTAAAAGAATTATAGTACTGTTGTACATGGAATTGTATGGCTGTTAAATAATACAGTAATGAGATAGTAGGGTACCACAGTTCTAGAAACTAACACACAACATTTATAGCTACGCTACCACATTTCTACTACAGCCCACAAACGTAACCCTAGCTTAGCCAAACTGAGTACTGATCCTATCATTGGTCAGTTGCCAAAGCTGGATATGTTCTATTCTGACTATTATAAGCTAAAATGGCTTGTAAATTGTCAATTTTCATGTAGTCATTGATTGTAAAACATTGATTAGAAAACCTAGTTATTGCGTGTATATAAACTGAAAGACGTCATTTAGAAAGTATTTTTCCTTGTGAATACAAGGGCATGTGTCTGTAACTTGGAGTTTATGTTTTCAGCGGTGTTAGAACGCATAGTTTAGTTATTAAGTTATTGTGATGTTATATTTCAGTTTGGGCATTTGTTTTCTCAACAGTCACATGTGTTACTAAATTGGTTAGCAGGCATTTATAAAACTCTGAAAGAAAATTGTGTGTTAAACTTTGTTGCCAGAACTCAAATAGCCCTAATAGCATCTTGTATTTTAATCAACTTGTGTGTGTGAACATTCATGAAACAAAACTAGCCAACAATGCTTAACTAAATCTGTTAAGTTGGTATGATTTCAGTCTATTATATAAACAATATTTCGCACTTATAATTCAGATTATTGGAAAAAGATCAGTACAGTACTAACTCTATTGAGTTTACTTACAAACATAGCATTAACAGTGATTATAATGCCTACACGAGTAATGGGGCATTTGTTGTGTGGTTTATTAAAATTTTTGGATAACTCTGTATTGCATTTTCAGCCAATTAAAAATATATTTTAAGACTATGCAATAGAGTACACAAATGTAAACAGTTATTACAGTCATAAAGTAGCAAGCTAAATTTAATTTGTAGTTACATGTACACATGTGAAATGCTGACATGTTTACACAGAGTTCAAATCATTTCCAAACTTATTTATAGGTGGCTTTGGAAGTGTGTAGGTCTGTCAATGCCAATGTACAAGCAACGTGTAAAAGGTAAGAGAATATTAAATATATGTCTACTTTGCAAGTTGGAACTCAGTGGTGCCAGAATGTGTCTTTTGCAGCTAGTCACAGGGATAATTTTTGCATGAGACGTGATTTCCTATCTTGGTTGTGATAACTGAATAATTAGTAATATAACAGACAGGGATACTTGTAAACAGGCACGCATGCGCACGCGTAAACACACACAGGGACGAGACACATTTTTCCACGGAAGCGCGGTCGCAATGTTTCGCCAGCATTAAACTGGCTTCCTCAAGCGGCAAGACGTGTGTCGTCCCTTCGTGTGTGTGTACCTATTTACAAGTATCACCTGTAAGTACTTGTACCTCTGTCTGTTATATTACTATGTTAGCCTAGCAGCCTATTTCTCGCTATTCTTGAATAAGTAGTAAGATACTTAAACAAGAAAAACGCAATGTGGATTACAGTGGGTTGTTTCCATTTGATGCTATGAAATTATAGCTATACAAAAGGTGGTGGAACATGAATTTTCATGGTAGAGGAGAGAACACAGACACTACATAACAAATATTATGTCTTCAACATGCTTACCACCGTCTGAGATTTCTCGAACTCTGCAATAAATCATGTCCATATATCACAATCACAAACATACAAACGAGTAGCTAGCGAAGTGAGTACTGGATAGAGGATATTAATAACTTTATTTTACCAAAAACTATTCTGACAATTTTGAACAAGAATAAATTGACTAGTAGGCTACATATACGACAGAAATATGTAGCCTAAGTTAAAGCCTTCCATGTAAATTAAAGAAGATTAGTTTGGGCAAGGCTCCAAATTCTCCTACTTGTAAAGAGAAATATGACGCGCTACTCATTTGAGTAAAGAATGAATTTAATCGCTCAGCACATGATTTATGTAGATCAAAATAAATAACAGGGACAGTAAAACGAAACTTAATCACATGCCACTGGTTAATTTTCATAGTTCACACAAATAATTAACTATCATGAAAGGAATACTTTTGCAAAATGTTTCAAGGTTCATGCTTACCTCCACACTATAATTTAGACAATGTACGCCATGTAAATTCAACGCTTTACTTAGATGAGCAGTCATTAACATTAAATTAAATTAATTTTCTGCATTTTCCTCTCTGGGCATCTAATAAACCTCACCTATTAGGTGAAAACTATCCTGATTAGAGCACTAATTACTCAAAGTGTAAGAGAAAATAAACAACACAGCTATACTTAATAATTACCTTTGAGCATACTGAAACCTACAAAGAGATATCAATCACGGAAAATAAATATTAAACATTATAACTATAAGTAAACGGAAAATAAATAAATGTTTGAGAGTATGTATGAGAGTGCACATGTGCATGCTGCATGTGGGTAGAATGGAAGGTATTCATAAAAAAATTTTGACAAAATAACAATTTAAGAATATTGGAAATGCAAGGGAACTGCCTGCAATCAAACTAAAATTATTAAAATATTTCATTACAATTGTAATTTATCAGCAGTGTCCTTGACGTCATCAAACTTACAATATACAGTACTCCTAACTAACAAGAGGAAAAAAAAATACACACACGTATCTGTATTCCCTGTAAATTTGTGTTGTTTATTTGCAAAAATGTAGTTTATTTCATGTGATTTCAAGTCTTTCATATCATGTAAAATGTTACTGTATTGCAATGCATAACAGTTTTTACCATTTTGCAACTTCAAAATTATGCAACTTGTCCAACATCTTTGTGCAAAAAAGATCTATGTACGAATGCAATAAATTAAGCTAAACTAAATCTTTGTGAAAGGTTCATATTAAGCCCCTGTTATTTTCTAATCAATTGATAAAAATTATATATTTATACTCTGCCATGCTATTACTCTTTATCACCAAACAAAGATCAACAAAGTTCTAGAGTTTGTTACATACAAGAGTACAAAAACTGGGTTCATGTCTAAATTTGAATCAAAACTCAGCAGAGACACATAAGTTGACAAGGTAATGGTTGGCCCATAGAGGTTATGTTGATACCTGTATTCAGGCAAGAAGGTAAAGAACTTTATTTATTTTGACTATGTACTGTATGTAAGATATTTAGCTAATGCATATAGCCAAGGTAATGGATGACTTGAAATGAGGCAGAGCTCTAGTCTGGTGTGGGATACAATTCATACATCCATGGATACCGCAACAGAACATAACCTTTATACAGGCGTTTGGCTTCACACGTCCCGGATGAGATGTATGTAAAGAAAATTGATTATTTGTTTGGAATTTGCCGCTTTTTAGGTAAAAATTGATCCCGTGCACTTGCGTACCTTAACCATGAAATGAAACTAATATTTTAAATACTGTACTTACATGCAAGTCTTATGAGTGCGCAAAATGTTTGATTTCTGTCACCCCCCAACTAACAAATCAATGTTTGTAAACAAGCTTTGTTTCCCACAGTACTCTCCCCCTGCGGTATGACGTCAGAGGGCGTGTATCTCAAGTCGTCCATTGTAAGGCTGTCAACCAAGGCAGTGATTCAATGGCAACAACAGCAATGTATTCTGTATTAATTAGGGAGTAAGAAAATGTAAGCTTTAAGGTGTAATAAATACATTTCAACATAGTATAGTAATATTTTCCACTTCAGAAACATTGTAACTAGAATTTAATTTTTGAGTTGGTTAACCAAAATCCATTTAACCTTTAACGTATGTTAGATAATTAGTTCCTTTACAATTAAGTTACAAACAATTATAAATAGTATCTTACCTGTTGTGGATTTGGGTAGCTTAGATATTGAAGGAAAAAAAATTAACTAACAAATAAAATAAGTAAAAATACTTAAAAGGACACTAAAAATTTATCAGAATTGCTACAATTTGACCAGATAATTTAATGAAACAAAACACAATCACATTCTGAACGTTTATTTTTGTTTTGTTTGTTGTAAACAGTCCATGGGGTAAGTTGGTAAGACAGCACTACTGTGATGATTTGTTTGGATTTAGATTTTAGATTTAGTTTATACAAATCTTGTGACTGTTATAATAAAGAAAAACCACACTAGTGTCATGCTTGGGAAACTTATAAATGGACAATACCAAATACCTTGAGAACTGCTAGTTTTGTGCTTGCTGGTATGAGAATAGCATGAACACCCAAATTTTTTATGGTTCCTCAATTTTGATTAGCGTTATATTCATGACATAGGCTACTTTTGCCTTGCAGCGAAGCATGTGTCACTTGGATATTAATACAACTGGAGTGTATGCCTAGATCCTTTTCTCGCCAGCATGCAACTCTCTGGCAGAGAAAAAGAGGATCTAGGTAAAATACCACAGGCGCATGTCTAGTGCTTAGCTGGCGGGCGACAACTGCTCATAGGAATGCAATGACCTTGCAAGCAGCTGCTGCAGCCAGGTGTTGCGATGTGCGTGGCGGGCCTCAGTCCGGCATTGCCAAGTAACGCACAACCGCCAGCAATCGATGATGTCGCCAGCTATGTGTTACCACCACCGTACATTTCCTTTGCTCTTGGGCACCTGGAGTGCACTGGTAGCCAAAGTTATTGGTTTGTGTGTCTCCTATGATATTTATATACCGGTAATCCATGCATGAACGAACTTCAGTAGAATCCCTTTGTTACATCGTTCAAGGGATCCTGCAAAAGTGGAGTAAAAAGCAGGAATGTGTAAATAGTGGGAAATGCAGAAAAGGGCTTTGAATACTACAAAGTTGTATTAATTTTACATTAATATCTGTCGTTACTAAAAATGTAAACAAAAATACACTCCCAAACATGTAAAGCCACACTCAAGTATTATAGTTTGTTTTAAAAATAGAGTAAGTGGTAAAATATTGAATATGGACCAACCCGTAAACAATGTTATGTTTTTGGTTAAAGCAGTTGACCCACCATTTGAGGGACAAAAATTTTCAATTTCCAGTTCGCTGGCTGATTTGTGCAGTTTCCAACAATAAAACATCGTTAATTGATACATTTGCACTTTTGCACCCACACGCAAACGTATTTTCTTTTTTCTGCCAACAGCCTGTACGTGACAGAACTCTCTTCAATAATTGAACAATTTTTACAATTGTTATTTTTTGTTGGAATTGGTATAACCAAGGGATGCACCTATCCCAGTACAATGTTCAACACAACCTTCAAATGTCAAGTTTTTCATATCAATCGGAAATGCTAGTCTTAGCTCTGTAGTGTATGCCGTTACAAAGTCTGCTTTGAATAAACTGGAAAATATTTTGCCACTTTGCGTTAATAATACTCAAATGTCATAAAAATTACAACCAGAACATTAACTTCAAGTTACCCGAGATAGTAAACAAAGCAACCATATATGTGTATACTGATTAATGCAATTGTGAGTGCTAGTGAGTTTGCAGCACTGTCACATGAACGAGATCATCTCAGGACACAGGGCGTCTACTGGATTGTAAAAATAAAAATTAACGACTCTTTCCGATTATGAACCTAGTCAAAATGGTAAAACTTTCTCATAGTTTCAAAGAATATTTGAATAGTGTTGTAATGTAGGGCAACTGGGCATGTAAAAATAAAACTGATTTGCTCCAACAACACATCTTTACTCCACGAATGCTACATTTGAACTGAACGAACATTGCTTCAGTCAAAAACTAAAAACGATACACTTTGGCACTTTGGCAGGATAGCCAACCTAAATAAAAATAACCCAATTCACTGTATTGCCAACCTAAGACATTAAATATAACTGCTGTTCATACCAACATGACAAAATATGTTTTTCACACTCCAACACCCACCATTGAAAATATATTTCTTCGTTAGTGTTCATACAGGTTAGCATACCATCCGTTTTTCAACATCAAAGTATTTACCAAACATGGCACTAGCTTAACTCTAGATATATAACCCTATTTTCTTTAACAATGCTGTGAGTTTTAATTTTGACAAAGGTTTTGTTAAGATATCAGACAACATATCTTCACTACGCAAATGTTCAATAGAAATCACATTATTTTCTACATGCTGCCTTAGGAAATGATATCTAATATCTATGTGTTTACTCTTATAACTAGTTGTCTGATTTTTCGCTAGCTGAATAGCTCCTCTATTGTCACAAAATAATGTTAATGAAATGTTTTCAAAGTTCGGGTTCTGTTTCCTTTATTAAATGCCTAAACCACAAGGCTTCTTGAGCAGTAAAGGAAAGAGCAACGTATTCAGCCTCAGTTGAAGATAGCGCAACAGTTTTCTGCTTCTTACTATACCAAGTAATCAATGCACCCTGGGATTTGAAACAACTTCCAGATATGGAAACCTGCCATTCAACTCATTCCCCCAATCTGCATCGCTAAATCCAACTAGAGGATGGTTGGAATTTCTGAGAAACTTAAATTTCAAATTTAGAGTTCCCTTGAGATATCGGAAAATCCTCTTCACAGCTATCCAATGACACTTTTTAGGGTTTTTGTTAAATCTACTCACTACACCCACAGCAAAGGAAATATCTGGTCTACAGATTTGAGCCAAATATAAAAGACTTCCTACTGCCTCCTGATAAGATACACTATCTGGTAGTGTCTCTTCATCTTCATTCATCTTTATGCCAGTCTCCATTGGTGTCGCGACAGGTTTGCAGTAGCTCATGTTGAATCTCTGAAGAATCTTGTGTATGTAGTCAGCCTGGTCAATGGAGATTTCTTCAGTTGTCTGGTTAATGTTCATATCCAAACATTTCTTCACTGGACCAAGATCTTTCATCTTGAAATGTTCCTTCATCTTACACTTAGTCTCCTTCTTCAACACTTCATTGTCTGACATGATGAGCAAGTCATCTACATACACAGCAACAAAAATTTTTCATTGGCTTGAGAATTTATGGAATACACATGGGTCTGCTTGAGATTGCACAAAATGCATATCCTTGAGAACCACTGTCAACTTCTTGTTCCAACATCTTCCTCCTTGTGTGAGTCCATACACAGCTTTTTTCAATAGCCACACTTTTCTTTCTTCACCTGGTGTCACTAATTCTTGGGGAGGCTTAACATAGATAGTTTCATCTAAGTCACCATACAAGTAGGCTGTTTTAACATCCATATGATCAATTTGCATCTCTTCTTTCACAGCTACTGTATACAAATATCTGATAGATGAATACCGAACAACAGGTGAATAGGTTTCTTCATAATCTATTCCCTCTCTTTGGGAACAACCTTGTATGACTAGTCTTGCTTTATACTTCAATTGTCCACCATCAGTCTCCTTGTATTTGAAGACCCATTTTGCGTTCAAGACTTTCCTTCCTTCGACCCAATCTGCAAGTTCATAAGCCTCATTTTCAAGTAAAGAATTATGTTCTTTCTCCATAGCCTTCATCCATTCACATGCTTCTTGACCACTTAATGCTTCTTCTACTGTTTGAGGATCATCATATCCTGTCATAACTTGATCTGTGCCAGAAAAATATAAGGAATCTTCCTGCTTCTTGACTGGATTCAGTTTCTTGGATGTACTCCATTGCAAATTGAAAGACTGTCAAAGAAAACTAAACAAATAAAAGAAAACCATAATATAAGCAGAGTATGCTTTAGTCAGCAAGATACATACACAACAAGAAATTCCAAAATGGAATCGTGTCAAATAGAAACAAGGAACAAAACAGATAATAAATGAAAATAATAACAAATAAAATAAAAAACCAAGTAACATGCGACACAACGATGAGATGAAACAAAAAACACAGCAAATATCAGACACGAACAAACACAACAAATAGACGAGACAAAATGCAACAGATAACAGACATATACAGAAAAGACAAATGACACAACGAAGCGACGAAACAAGAAACAGTAGTTTTCCAGACAGACAGTGTTACAACGTTTCGGGAACTGGAATCTGTTTCCGTCATTAGGTAGACACACAGGGTTTAGGAACACGAGTGCGACTGATGAGGACACTGGAAAAAACCATGGGTTTATATAGCCTAGGGTAAGCTCACTTATCCTGCTCAGCCAATGGGAGACGAGCTGTCTCCTGATTGGTCATGCAGCATAGATTGACTCTGGTTGTGATGGGTTCAGTGTGTTTTTTTGTTTTATGCTGTAATGTTGTTTCTTTCTTAATCAATGGGATCCACATATTTTTTAATTCAATACTCTGTTGACTGAAAATATGTATTGCTAATAATAAAGGCTGATTCTTTGATTTTTCTTTTAATTTTGTCAGTTTCCTGTGTAAGAGGTTTCGAGTCTTCCCAAAGAATTTTGTGGCTATTTTCCCATGCATGTTCGGCCAGTCTAGATTTTTGGGTTTCGCCTTTCTTGCAATTGTTTTTATGTTCTTTGATACGTGTTGAAAGAGCTCTGCCAGTTTCTCCAATATACATATGACCACATTTATTTGTTATTATTTTCATTTATTATCTGTTTTGTTCCTTGTTTCTATATGACCCGATTCCATTTTGGAATTTCTTGTTGTGTACGTATCTTGCTGACTAAAGCATCCTCTGCTTATATTATGGTTTTCTTTTATTTGTTTAGTTTCCTTCGACAGTCGTTCAATTTGAAATGGAGTACGTCCAAGAAACTGAATCCAGTCATGCACTCCCATTGCACAGTTCTTTCAAAGATCATTTCCTGCTTCTTACAAGGAGTCATGAGAGTCATCCTCCGGCATGTTGCAGACTTCTTATCCGCTGATACATTCGTGGGTGAAAAGCCACGAAATTCGTCTGTAATTGTTTCAGACTCATCACTACCCTTTTGGGATGAAGCTTGCATTGGAGAGAAGCCACGAAATTCCTCTTGTTCATCACTTTCATCTAGAACTGGAGTCCCACCTGGTTGTAGGTCATAAGCCACTGTAGGTAGTTTTAATTCGGGTATCACCTTTTCTTGTGTAGATTTTCCTTCGAAGAAAACAACATCCCTGCTGTATGTGATCTTTCTTGTTCTCGGGTCCAGCAATTTGTACCCTTTCTTGTCTTCAGCATAGCCAACAAAAATCATTTTGGTAGATTTTGGATCCCACTTTCTTCGTGTTTCTTTTGGAACATGGACTAATGCCTTGCTTCCAAACACTCTAAGGTGAGATAAGTTGGGTTTCACGCCATACCATAACTCAAATGGTGTCCTGTTTCCTAATGGTCTTGATGGACAACGGTTACTTAAGTACGCTGCAGTTGAGACAGCTTCCGCCCAAAACCTCTTATGAAGATCAACATCTAACAGCATAGTTCTTGCTTTTTCTACTAGAGTGCAATTTTGCCTTTCTGCTCGGCCATTTTGCTGAGGAGAATATCTTATGGTCTGGTGTTTTATGCCAGACCTCTTCAAAATTGACTGCAACTGTGAATTTACATATTCTGTCCCATTGTCTGTCCTTAGTGTTTTTATTTTGTAGCCACTCTGGTTTTCAACAAAATCCTTAAACGTAACAAACACTTCAGGTACTTCAGTTTTCTCTCTGAGAAAATAGACAAAACAATATCTGGAATAGTCATCAAGAAATGTAAGGAAATACTTATTCCCACCAATGGAAACGTGTTACATGGGGCCACACAAGTCTGAATGAATTAACTCTAGGGGTATTTTTGCACATTTGTTAGAGGCTTCAAAGGATTTCCTGGCTAGTTTGCCTTTTACACGTGTTTCACAAGTGTCATTACACTTCGAAGAACCTTTAATACCCAAAGTGACCTTGTTTATCACAGACATGCCATTCCTATTTAAATGTCCAAGTCGTTGATGTCATAAATAACCATTAACACTAGACAAGTAACATTCTTCTGGTGGAGTATCCAATTTAAAAATACCCTTATCTAAAGACATTGTGGCCATTCTTTCTACATCTGCTCTAATGATCTGTCACCCAGACTTACTAAATATGACTTTATGGCCACGTTCCACAATTTTGCTTACTGATAACAAATTAACAGGCACTTCAGGCACATTCACAACACTCTCTACTTTAACAGGTGTACTTTGCCTATCAGTGGAGTTGTATACATCAACGTCTACATTTCCTATCACTGCACCCTTAAGACTTGAACTGTTTGCAGTAACAATTTCTGTGTTACATGGCACAAAATTTTTTAAATGTTCATTACTGTTTATATGTGTGGAAGCACAAGAATCAACATACCACTGCCCCATTTTACTATTTTCGGGCAAAAATCTGTCTAAAGTAGCAAAAACATAATCATGTTTAGGTGACTGACCTGCTTTTATCGTCTTTGTACTCACTGCTTTCGTCCCTCTCTTAGGCGCTCGGCAATTTCGGGCAATGTGTCCAATCCAATCTTGTTGCAGTTGTAGCAAACTACAAGTGATTTAGGCTGGGACATATTTTCCAGAGAATTCTTCTTGTATTTTCCGACGAATAGCGCCGCATCTCGGACGGTAGATGTATAGGAATCTGCCTGGTTTCTACGAACATCTTGTAACAACTTCACTTTTATCGCGTCGCCTGTTATTTTTACTCCCGAACTCTCTATTCCCATAACCATTGGGCGAAATTCGCTCATCGTTCACTTCAAACCCAATTTGATTGAGTTTGTGGGCGGTAGAAATGATACTATCAACGTATTCGTCCATGTTCTTACATTCCTTTAATCTCGTAGTTACTAAAGATCGTAACAAACCGGCCCGTCTTGTTAGTCCCGAATCTTCAAAAGCTTTTTCAAGTTGTTACCACGCATCCTTAGCGGTAGGCGCCGCCTTTACGTGAGAGAAATTGATTGGATCAATGCACGAAACTAATTTAGCGAGAGCCTTTTCATCCTTTCGTTTATCTTCATCTTTCCCCACAACATTCCACAAGTCGTCAAGTTGCAAAAGGGCCTTCATTGCAAATTTCCAATTTTGATAGTTTTCTCGACCGACAAGTTTTTCTACACTCGGTAAACTGGCGTTAAGCATTTTTGCAAAAATAGGAACTCAACCTTTCTTGCGTGCACAAAAACGGAAAAACTCGTTTTCACTCCCTAACCACTTAAGCGCCTGGGCCCATAACCTGTTGTTATATAGGGCAACTGGGCATGTAAAAATAAAACTGATTTGCTCCAACAACACATCTTTACTCCACGAATGCTACATTCGAACTGAACGAACATTGCTTCAGTCAAAAACTCAAAACGATACACTTTGGCAGGATAGCCAACCTAAGCAAAAATAACCCAATTCACTGTATTGCCAACCTAAGACATTAAATATAACTGCTGTTCATACCAACATGACAAAATATGTTTTTCACACTCCAACAAATAGTCTTCTATTCGAAAGCCTGAGCAAACCTGTAATAAACCTATTGTTTTTTTTTTTCACACCACATAATAAAATTAAAATGCATTTACTTTAATGCATAGCCACTGTTATAAAGTATAAAAGCATGCTGGTAAAAGAACACATTTGTATCATAACATGCATACAAACTTATTATCAACTTACTTGAAATGGTTTCCAGAATCTTCCTAATTTGAGAGTTGTCTGCATTCTTTGGAGGGTTGGGAAAGTATTTACACTAGCCCTATATACACTACAATGCATCGTTCAAAGCATAAACAATTGTAACTAGTGTGCATGTTCTTCAGCTTTTTCTTTGCAACATCAATTTATTTTTGGAGTGCAGAAGCTTCTTCCTCAGCCTGTTAGAGAAGTTTTCTCTTCTTTACTTCTAATTCTGCAAGCGTTTCCATGGTATTTTTTATATTGCTAACCTCATTGTTTTCCTTTGCCTTATTTTGTTCAATGGCTTCTTTTCGCTTGAAACGTGCACGCCTTGCTGCTTGCAGCATCCCATCCATTGCCTGCACAGATGAATAAATGCTTCGTTGGGAAATAGACAGCGCTCATTCATATTTTCAACCAAACACTCATTTACTACAAATCCTCTATCAACAGTGCTGTTGCCATGAAGCAACGTAAAGATCATTGTGGTAAATGACAAAGGCTCGCTAGCTTTTGCATCTTTCAGAATGTTATGAAAAAAAAAAAAGAGTCCAGCCTGTGTGACAAGATGTCAAATGTCTTTAACTTTTCCTTGAACAATGGGTTGCTTGCAGATAGCAAGATACTTTTTTTATGAGATCTGCCTCAATGTTCGAGATGTGATTTTTTGAAGTGAGTTCATCGAGGGCAATTGTGACACATTGATATTGCACCCTTAATGTGTCATTCATCATTACTGCTAGTGAAAGGCAAGCAGCTTCCTTTACCTTCTCTTTAGAAACTCAGACTTTGCTCCTGTTAATTTTAGGTACACTTCTAGCAAAAAACTTCTACAGTACAATTGTTCCTAAATAGTTGCACATCAACTTCTTTTACATTCTTGCAACTGATTTTTGCACTAAACACTGTATCAACATATTGTGTGGTTGCAAAGTTGTTTTTCACATCTAATACTAGTAGCTGTTTTGTGTGCTTTACACTACACATTACATCTCTGTTCTCTAACTGACCTGCAACGCTACGTGCCACAGAATACAACTCACTATAAACAAATGGCATCACTTTAAATTCACCTGTTGTTGGCTTTAGTCAGATTTCAGTCCAGAAGTTCAGAAAAACTAAATAAGTAGCCACCTCACGCCCGGGCCCAACTAAAATTGTACATTGAAACAATTATTACCGCACGTGTAAAATATGAAAAGGGCTAACATATTCCGCAGTACAAGTAGCGGTAAATTCCGTTTAAAACATTTTCTTCAGAATTCAAAATTATACTGTCTATGATTCAAACCACGTGGTCCATCCATTAATTACAAATTCAGAACACAGTTTTCAACACACTGTCTTCAGATATACGATGTACCATAAATATATGTACTCACTAATTTTGTGTGCGAGGCACAACAAAACTATTCATAAGGAAAAAACTGTTTCAACATCGTTAAGACGTTTTTTAACTAGAACAATGCTGCAGATATTTTCTATTACGTATAAATAAATGAACGTGGATGCGCGCAGCAGTACCGGGACAGTTGAAAGCAAGATATCAACAAGTTCCACCATTTTCCGAAAGAGCACAGCACATCCGTACCGTAACCATCAATGGATACAGAGTGTCAAAGCATCAAATTTTTTGAGATGTGCAGTCAATAAAATCCCTAAATTAGAGTTGTTTTAAAGACTTACATCACAAATTATAAACATATATACCTTATTACTATTAGGTATTTATTTTCCGTGCACAGTGCATGAGAAATACTGGTAGCGTAAATATGCACATCTGACAAATGATTAGTCGAGAATAAAAACGCCTACAAAATATTTTGTGACATACCAAAATGTATCTGAAATTAGAGACATTTTTCAGCAATCTTGACTTTTTCGGGACCATCGTGACCTAGTAGATACCCTGGTGCAACTTTGTACAAGTTGCAACCAGCCAGTGATGCGGTCACGTGCGCGAGAGTAACCACAGGTCAACAAAATGGCGTTGAGTTGTCTAGTTTCAAAATGTAAAGGTGCATACAAAAATACGAGCGGAACAGTTGATCACCTTGCCGTTAAGGTTGAAGTTTGCAGTAATTTTATAAATATATATCTGTGCTTGTTGCTTATGGTCGGAAAGTAAAGAAACTTACAGAAAAAGTGTAAATAGTGGCAACTAGAAATTCTGAGTGTTGTAAACGGGAATATTGTACATAGAAACAGAGATAAAACGGGATTGGCAGTAATTGGAATAATCAGAGGAAAAACTAAACAGTAACGAAAAAATGGGGTTCTATTGTATATCCATGTAGTCAATAAAGAAATAATCACAATACAAATTACAGTAAAATCCCATTGTTACGACCTCCTTTACTATGATCTTCCAATTTTTACAACCCTTTTTTGAGGAACTTTGAAAAATTTGGATTGACAAAGTCTAAAATTTAAGGAAAATCTGCTTAAAAATATATTTGTTCCACTTGTTGCATATTCGTGTTGCATTTTCCTTGGTGTGTGCTGTGCTGTAAGAAACAGCACAGCTAAAAATATACACCCCCCCCCCCCCTCCTGATTGTCTATGCAAGTCAATACCCATTCACTCCCCTCACCATCACCCGTGCCCTTCAAGACAGAGTGTAATGGTGTGCGCACAGTCAACTGCAGTGCTCTCATCACAGATGCAGCCACACTTCCCCCCCGCCACCATAACTGGTCACATGCAACTAGCATCCCAGACTCTCCAACTTTTCAAGAAGAGAATCACTTAACACCTTAACTACTGTACATGTTAAATTTTAGCTTAAATTGCCAGCAGTAATTATATGTCAAAATTCATTACTCTCACATTTTGACCAGATTCATGCTAATTTATAAAACTTAAAAAAAAGTAAACTTGTTTACAGTTTCAGGAGTTATGGAAACTTCTTTTTAAATAAGCATACACAGACCCATTTGAAAATATTCTGCAAAACCATATTATACTCAAATTTTATCCCAATCTTTGAAACTTGTGCATCTTATATGCAATTGTGTTTACGGTAATACCTATGCAATTATTTTATCAGAAAAATCTGTATTTCACTTATTATAAAGAAAAATATCAAACTTTGATAAACATCTGAACAGTTATAATTGTTCTTGTAATGTTACAGAGCCATTAAAAATGTGACACTACACAATTACAGTAAAACCTCTTTATAACGACCCATTTTATAAACCACCTGTCTATAACGACCCGTTTTTGGGAAACCGTGATTTTTAATTTTTTTTTATTTCAAATTTCAAGGAAATCGGCAAAAAATAGGTTTTTGTGCGCCGTGTTGCGTTTCTAGTGGCGAGAACTGTACTGCACGTGGCAAGCGGTGACTCATCCTTCCTCTCTCCTTTCCCCTCACATGAATACCTGGCGCGCTCTGCATTGTATACCTTTGTTCACGTGCCAGTGTTCTCTCGGTCGCTGTTAGATACATAACACGCTCTCTGTTTGCTCTATTGTAACAACTTTATTGCGCGACTTTTGGATTTCTCTTGTATTTTTACGATTTATTACAACTTATTTCGCTTATTTTCATGATTTCAATTTGTAATTTATTTGGTTTGAGTTTGTGAAAAAATACTGACCCACGCAGTTATTTTGGCTTTTGATTTGGTTAAGATTATTAGGTTTGATTTTGTATACGATTGTTGACGACCCATACATTTTTTAAAACTTCATACGGACTTTCGATATTTCCATAATGAGTAGAAAGCGAGTCGGCTTGTCGTTTCTGAAGTAGTAAGAAATAACCAAGGAAGTGAAAGCGACACACAAGCCGAAGTCAGAGATTGCGCGGGAGTTCTGCATCCCGAAATCAACATTGTTTACAATCTTAAAAATGACTGACGAGATCGTAAACGCAGTGCAGAAGGAAGGACGCAATGCAAACGTAAAAAAACTAAGGCGTAAGATGCACGCCAATTTGTAGGAAGCTGTGCTGGAATGGTTCGGCCAACTTAGAGTACAAAACTTGCCTGTAAGTGGAGGACTTTTTATAAAATAGGAAACAGTTGTTCGGCCCTTTAATGTGTCAGACTTTCTTTTATTGTGTGTGTGTTTAGTGTCCCGTTAACGAACGCAGTGATAAATGTAAACAAATGAACTGCCTAATTTATCAAGTTTGTTGGATGTTATATCTGGTAATTTTCTTACTAGTGTACTTGTAGTTTTTTCATGATTTTTTTCCCCTTGTGTACTCTTTAATAAATTTAAACGTTTGCTCGTACAACAGCTACGACTATGCTGTTAACTAATTAATAGTACACTTTTAGTAGAGTGGGGGCCATGTCGCTCCATTTTCTTTGTCCTGAACGAAATATTTTACGCATTGACATGTAAGTTTAATATTTAAGTGAGTGATAACGTTACGTCACAGTGCACGCCCGCGATTATCTTTCTGTCGATCTCAAGGCAGAGCAAGCTGGTGCGCTGAAGAGGACAGCTGCTGTGGCTGTGGTATTGATCGTTGCATGCGCGCGCGCAGCCATCTCCGGCACTCCCCTCCCCCCCTGCTACATCATGGTCTATCCTCCCGGCCGGCTGATAACAAGCGAGCGGCGACACGGCACGTAACCTCACAGCGCGTGACTTTCTAAGCGTTCACGGCATAAAAGAAAAGCCCCGAGAGCAGAATACACTATCGCCTTTTCTTAAAAAGTCATAAATTTTGTTTATAGCTTAGTTTAAATGTAAGATTTATTATTGCTTAAGATGACTGAACATGGTCTTGATGCGAAAACGGCCTATTTTGACATATAGAGGTTCCAAATTGGTCCGAAATCTTATAACGACCACCTCTCTATAACGACCCTAATCTCGGGAACCATGAGGGGTCGTTATAAAGAGGTTTTACTTAATTTTGTTGCTGCATTTCCACTCCATTTAGTATCGCAGGTATTTCTGTTAATTTTTTAATACAATGCTAGCCATACTTTTTGTTCCTAGCTCAAAAAACAACCAAACTTAATTGCCACACACAACCTGCAACTACAGTCATAACATATAAGAATTCCATTATTTGACATATTATAAAAAAGTAGGACAATGCAAACAAAAAAATTATGTATCTTTCCACTAACATGACAATAATAATGTTATCACCATGTCCCATTTGCTGAGCGAGCATCAGGAGCTGTGACTTGGTAGTGGTCAAAAGTGGCACAAGTCATGTAGGTTAGACATGTCGTGTATGTTGTTTTCGAACCAGCCAGTTTCCAGATAAGTCTTTGCGCACAAAAATTATTGTACATGCGTGTGTGGACATCTTCGTATTTCGTTAACTCGGGGTTCTACTGTACTTACAGTGTACCACTGAGCTTGATAGTTACACACACAAAAGGATGACAATACAGTACAGGAGCATGATTCATAACAAAATAAAAAATAATTTTAACGTAAGTAATACAAACACACAGCAACAGCCGGACACATCTTGTTTGTTTGGCTTGACCGCTGAGCATAGCAGTGGACAAGTTTATCAGTAGTTGAGCGTAAGCCCGGGCAGTTGGTTAGAAGCATGTGGGAGGATGAAGCCCGGGCGGGCTGGTGTGTGTGCAAGTGGGAGGGGTGGGCGGCTGGCCAGGCACGTGATGCTGCGTTGCCACATTCTTCAGTTGTGCAAGCTCTGCTGTGAGGTACACACGCGTAGAAGCCATTGTTATAGGTAACTGCTAGCAGTAGTCTCTGCGTTCTTGTTTTCTTGTCAATTTAGTTACGTCGTTTGATAATGGGGAAAAAACGGTGCAGTTTCAGTGCTGAATTGAAGTTAAAAGTGGTGGAATATGCTCAAGAGCATTAAAAAAAGTGCCGCGAGACATTTTCATGTCGACTGTAAATGTGTGCGCATAAGTTCGATAGCCGGTAAAGCACGGCCCGGTTATTTTTTTCAAGTTCAATAGCCGAAGCACGGCCATGTTTCTTAAAATAGAATCTTTAACCTTGAACCTTCCATTGTTTACAAACACAGTTGGCGCGCTCCCATGCTGTTACTATCGGTACCGACTACTGAGACACACTAATTAGTTGATTTAAGCATTTCTATTACGGCTTACTATTATTGTTTGCATTTTTGTGAAAGTTCATAGTAATAATCGGCATATAAAACAAATACACTCCTTCCCCGCTTATCCGACTCTGTTTTAACCGAACCTTCAGTTAACCGAACCGTTTTTCTCCGTGTGATAAATGTGAATACATGCCCATTAATATGTACAAACATGTAGTATGATTAGCGCGCGCAGCACGCAATTGCCGTGTGCACTGTGCCGGTTACGAAGCGAGCCGCGAGCGGTGCCGGCAACTGAACAGGCGGTTTGGTCGGGGGAAGGGTGGTGGCGGACGTGTAGGCAGGCAGTCGGCCGCTGCAGACCAATGTAATCAGTTTGACGAGTGTAGCAATTTATTTATTTATTTCAGCATGCATGCTATGGTGATAATTCTGTGTGCGCTTGCCCGAGACATATAAAAATA
>PNEQ01082196.1:0-11192 GCA_003012365.1 Medauroidea extradentata | reverse complement strand
GTCATAGAGTAACTGGCTAAAAGATCTGGCTTTTCCTGATGAAAGTAATTACACAGAATACGAAAAATATAACTTATACATTTAAAATAAAATTAATATTCATGATCAAACAAAATTCAAATTATAGTGGCTTTAGATTTAAAACATAACGAAGTATTGACAAAAAAAATATGTGAATAAAAGCATATATGAAAAAAAAATATAAATAAATTAAATTATATGACACAAATGTCTGGTAGAAAGCGCACGTTACATACAACAACTATAGCATAACACAGACGATCATAGAAGCTCCTTACAAAAAAAAACTTTTGAAATATATACAACAAAGTCCATTACAGACACAAGCTGCGTAACCAACAAGAAGATAGGTGCACTGATATTCGCGGAGCTAGAAGTAAACAGTATTCCTATGTAACACCCTCGATTTCCAAGGTTAAGGCCGTGATTTTTCATTTATTTCAAACAATTGCAAATTAATTTGAATATGTTTAAACCAAATGTTTTGAAAAAAGTTTGAGACTGTGTACAGTCATACGATACACAATTTTGCCAGAGCGTTTTTTGAAAATAATGTACCGTTTGCTAGCAAAAAATTATTTTGCTTCATTTCGGCTTATTTTGACAACAAAATATGTGCTATTTCAGGGGCAAAAATATAAAAATCCGTTTGTTGCATTGCAACAGAAAATTTAGATACAAACAATGATATACTAGTGTTATAACCACCAGAATGAATTTTAATACATGTATTAATTTACGCTTAAAATAATATTTTCAAAATCACTACTAAACTAAAGAGCGAGGCCTAAAGGGCGCGGACAAACAGCAATTTACGTCAACATATTATTATTCTTCGTTTCTATCAAATATTTCTTTTTCTTATTTTAGACACAAACTGGGACTAAATTTGGCTAAATCAAATAACTTTCTTAAAAATATAAAAATGTTTTATGTTGTGGTTTAACATAGCTGAAATTGTAGCCAACAACATTGTTATTCACAGTGGATTTTTTTCAGTTTGGTAAGTGAGTTGGTTTTAGTGTAGTCCTTAAAACGGAAGCATACTAATTTTGGCTGTAACGAGCCATTACGCAAAAACTATGCGAAATAAAAGAAATTTATAAGAAGTAAATTTGGTCAAATTTTGTGTCTAAAGCAAGAAAAAACCGGTACAAATATAAAAATAAAAACATTGTGATGAAAATCGCGGTAGACCGCGCCCTTGAAACTATAACATAAGACGTCGACTGAAACTACGTCTAAAATGTTCATAGAGACGCTAATATTTTGATGAAAAATATTTTGCACATGCTTCTATGCCTTACGTGCACATCTGCAGTTCGCCTACAAGGTAAGTGATTCGATGTTTGTAACTGCCAGCGTCTGTGGTTTCTACGCGCAAATCACAGACGTGCAGTGTCGCAGCAACCTTGTTCTGATATGCACAGTCAAATGAGTCACGCCTCTGCACACATACACTCAGCCAATAACCATGAAGCACAGCTGCAGATGTGCGTGTAAGACAAAGGAACAAGTTGGTTCCAAGTTTCCACTAATAACCAGTGTCTCTACTCGGAGTGTAGGTCTTCCAGCAGAGTTGTCCAGTGTGGTTGTTGTCAGCTCTGTACACTCCCGAGGAACGTGCCGGAGACAAATGACTGTGGAAGGTCTACCAACTACTGAACATTATGTGAACACACGGTACCAAGCAGGACCTGCACGCACGCCAGCGTAACACATGCCGGGCAACAACCACTCTATATCAGCAGAACTTTCTGGTTCTAATATGAACACGAAGACCCAGTTTGACAGCGTGTACAGTCATTATCACCGACAGGGTAATATGAATCCTGCAATTGTATCGTCAAAATGTGCAGAACTTAAAATCAGACACCGAAAATATTCGTGGGTTCGCTGACCTGCAGTTAATTTTCCAAGTTATATATATATATATATATATATATATATATATATATATATATATATATATATATATGTATAAGACAACAACTGCACATTGGCCTCTCTCTGGGACAGCGATACATATAATTGAACCTGCAGTAAGTTGTTGTTACATTGTTGGCTCGGCGCGTAGCAGAATTCAAATAATTCAAGGGAAATTTACGAACGCAACACGAGCTTACAACTGTTTGAATTCTACCTTGAGCCCAAGACTAAACGCGAATTCTTCAGGTCCTTAGGCGTTAGAAACCGAGACTATATACATATATTTCTTTAAAATAATTTATTCGAATTCTTCGAAGAATATAAGCTCGATACAGAAAATGTACAGTGTCAATTAGCTTTACAAGCGGGTTGGACTAGGGAAGTAGGTGTAGCGGTATGGTGTAGGTCAATTCGGAATACAGTCAGTACAAACATGATATATACATAGGTGAACATAAGGTTTCATAATACACAAGTTAATTACTATACACACATACACATTACACAAAATATTTCCTGTCAAGGATAATTCCTAATATTTAACATTGAGATTATTTGGTACACAACATGTAGGTAATTTAGAGCATAGCCGTCATTACACACGCAGGTGTATTATATCTTGCAGTCCTAGGGTAGACTAAGGTGATGTCCTGCAGCTCTTGTAGAGAAAGGGGGAAGGGGGAGGTTTGTACTAGCAGGTGACGTTGCACGCTTCATGCGAGTGTAAAATATGACCACATGACCAGGCCGCAGCGAGCCCCTGTGACGTTATGCCACCCGCCCAGCAGTAGACCACTACCGCGCAACAGCGACCTAACATACCTTAGCGCATGATTACTAAGGACTAGAGCCCACGATTTTTCGCGAAAAGAATTCTGCATCCGTTTGTATCAATGCCTTATGTGCACATATGAAACTCTGATTCATGGTTAACAGAATGTATAATTGCACAGACGTGGCTCATTTGACTGTGCAAACAGGAACAAGGTTACTGCACACAACACGTCTGTGGTTTGCGGGTAGAAGCCTAGACGCTGAGAGTTATAAACAACCAATCACTGACCATGAAGCACAATTGCATATGTGAACATAAGGCATTGAAACACATTGTTGCAGAATTTTTTTCGTGAAAAATTATGGGCTTTACTATGGACGCCGGAATTTTCTCGAAAAAAGTTTTGCAGCAACTAGTTCCAATGCTTTATGCGCACTAAAGGATGTTTTTGGCTTTAACGCGTCTGCTGCCACAGTGAATATGGTCGGCACAGTCAAATAAGCGAATTATCTTCAAACAGACATGCTGCCAATAACCATGAAGCAGGACTGCAGTTGTGTACACAAGGAGCTGACCCAGGCTGGTGTAAAATTCATTTCGTGAAAATCATATGTCTCCAGTGAATACCAACTTAGTAAACAATATAGCGTCATGCGTCTTCTATGACTGGGCGACGGTTCTCGGCACAGTTCGGTTGTTCACAGACGAGTCACAAACGTCCCCTAGTGGCAGACCACAGTCACCTGTGAACAAGTCATACGACGACTCAACTGTAACTATGGACCTGTGAATTCCTCGTTATTGTCAGACAGCAGACTGTACTCGAAGTGACTGTGTTTTACCTGACTTGAAGTGCAGACGACAAACTGTGTTGCACTCCTTGAAGAGCTTTTCAAACCAAATGATACATTGTCAACTGTATGTCCACTCTCCTGTACTGCGGGCACATAGAGATACGAAGGCTAGGAGTGTGTTCGGGTAGGTACAGGCAAGTAGATTCTAGCCTACCGCCAAACAAGAACGCGAAATGTACGTGTGTCTACCAATAACGATTCAACAACTGCGTACACGAACTTGGTACAATAAAGCCTATAAAACCGCTTCCACTCTAAATCTAAATTAGTGAATATTCACTGATTCACGTTGATGGATGGAGCAGTTTCAACTATTTGAATAAGTGAAAGTAGTCACTGTTTAATTTGTGAATATACACTGATTTCCTTTAACAGTGCCATCATTTCTCAAGTGAATCAGTGAATATTCACCGGTTTTTCCAGTTGTTTTCAAAGAACAGTTTTCGCTTATTGAATCAGAGAACAATTACTGGAAAATCTGTCGACATTCACTAATTAACTTGTGGAATGTTGGCACTATTTACCGAAATCAGTGAATAGTCACCGATTTCACAGTGGTTTCTCACTGATTCAATACGTTTAAACTGCTCCATCCATCGGCGTGAATAAGTGGATATTCACTAATCCAGATTTAGAGTGTACCTTCCTCGCTATGAATCACCGTCCCTGACAATACTTTGACAAACTATACGTCCTTACGCTTTATTGCGTATCAAAATTATAATGCAATGCCGCCATTGACAATCGATTGTGATCGATTATTAGCTCAGTTCAACGTTACTCTTTGATAGGTTTAATGCGATATAAAGTCGTCGTAATCGGTCGTCAGATGACAACATACAGAATGTTCACAAAGTATGGACACATGAAAGTACAAATTTTGTTGTGACGTAAAACACTTTTGTTACAAGGTAAGATATGTGGGTTTTACGTCTTGTTAACAGCGAGGTCGGTAGACGGATACTCACAACTTGGTACAATAACAGAAGCTGGGAGAGGAGTCGACCATGGCCTTTGTTAAACAGATGACAAACGAAAAACAAATTACTCCAAATATGGCACGTCTTCACGAGACGTTCCACTTGTCTTGTTTCGTTTTGGTTTATAAAAGCCGCTTCGCTTTATAAATACTACGAACCACCTATTATAAGTAGTTGAACTTGTTGAGAAATCATTCCAGAATTTTATCCTAGAGTGATGTCGCGAAACCATGAAAAGCTGAAATCAGGACAGCTGGAGGCGGGAATATAACCCGTGTCCTACCGAATGAAAACGTGTTACCGTTGCGCCCCCTTGCACGGTACTTTGTTACAAATATATGTAATTGTACAAAATAATGCTGCCATCAAAATTGTTCAGGAGTATTATTTATGATAACATAGGGTGCAGTTTTTAATGCCAAGTTTTACAAACAAAATAATTTTTTTTTGCTAAAAAAAAAAAAAAAAAAAAAGAAACAATTGTAATGCATATGAAAAAGAGTAGGTTGCGTCAAACATCACTTTTTAAGCTGTATTTTGCCGTAAAAGAATAATCATTTAACGCTACCTAAACAACCACAAATAATACTTTTTATTTGTAGCAGAGAAATTCGTTTCCTGTGAAAATTTTTCAACATGTTACATTGTCTAAAGTTATGTTAAAAAGGGTATGGGGAATGGTAACCAACAGCTTTGGCCAGAATTTTGGTGACGTATGACTTGAGTACGGATAACATAGTGTGTGTTACACCCAGCGTTGCCAAATGGAACAAATGAAATTATGATACAGGTAACAGTAAGAATGTGGTAATAATCTCGACATTCAATACACTACCAAAATGATCGTTCTAGTTACACAGTTTTTAAAATCTTCGCATTGGCCAAGAAGGATCACAAACAACTTTAATTATTCTTTTTTCTTTGCTGTTGTCTCCTATTATTCCAGTAATTTATCTTCTCCCCCGGTAGTCTTTCTTTCTTTCTTATGTCTATGATCGCCCCAGTTTCTTATTTCTTCTTTCTTCAAAGTCTTTTCTTAAATAAGTATTATATTCTTAAAAATGTTTCTTTCTGTTATTTCCTACTCATAGATGCTGTTTTTTTTCTAGTTATTTCCTTAACCCTGTTAGCCATGTAATTGCCGATTTCATCTTTCAGAAATACAGGAATATTTATTTTGTTAGCATGTTCTCGTTCAGGTAATTATTTCAGTGTATCTGCTGTGTACTATGGTGTTGGTGTGTGTGCGGCAACAGTGCGAGGTCGAGACGTAGGCAACATTGTAAAGTCGTGCAGTGTAGCAGAGTGTTGGTTCAGTGTTGCATAACTAGGGATAATTGTGTTTGGAAACTGTGGCTCGCATCTGTCAGCAGCGACTGAAATGTTCTCCGACCTGAACCTGTCACAGCACCTCTCCCCCTCCCCCAGTCACCGCACCAGCACACCCTCATTTTATAAACGATGGTCGCGAAATAACACGAACTGCCAGCGGCAGGAAAATTCTCGTGAATTAGTATTTTTTTTCTTTGGTCTACACGTGGCAAACACTGTGTGTGCAATAGAAGGATGTTCTAAAGCTACAGTGTCAAGCCGTAAATGTCTCTAGTACAAAGGTACGAAGCAAGTTGAAGGGGATTACGTAAATTAAAAACTTGTTAAGTAGCAGAGGTGAAGAATGGAGTGTTCCAAGGTATGGACTGCTAAGCAATGACAATACCACAGAATAGTTAGGAATACAGAAGTGAAATAGTCGGTAGGACGGCAAACTCAGTACACATGCCAGCATAATGGCGGAAATGCCTACAGCCAATCAGCGCAACGTAGCTACCCTGCTAGCCGGCAGCCAGGCCAATAGGAAACCCACCGTAAAATATAGCAGATAATCATTACAGGTACGTCAATTTCGTGGATTCATCTGGCAGCAGCCTAGACTTGTCAGTCCTATAAACCCACTGGCCACAATCGATTATCTATTGGCTTATAACCGTACAAGCAGGTAGCAAGCGACAACACTTGGCATTATTTCCTTATTTACTACTTACTTGCAGTAATCAAACGCGTCTCGTAACAGCCGCCAGCAAGTCACAGACACGACAATGAAGTATATATAATTGGCGTTCAACCTGACCTGGAATGTATCTGCGAAATTTACGTACCTCTAATAACCAGACACGGGGCTGGTATCAATAACCTCAGGCAGCCAATAAGCGGCGAAGTTCGCTCGTATCAAATGTGCCGCCAAGTAATTTCACGTCTGTATTACTAGCTAGTCTGTAGCTATACTGCTTGACAAACCTAAGTGTGTCCTCGGAAAAAATGTGAACTACAGCCGTCCCCCTACTCTCATATGTCTAGCTACACCCTCCCAGCCAATAGCGAGCAAGAAGCCTGGCAGTCGCGACAAGCAGTGCGTATAGTCTCGTCAGTCAGAAGGTGACAACCAAAGTGTAGTTGTTGTCCAACCTTTATTTCATGTGATGTGTTGCACAGGCCTAGTAGACCTACTACAGATGTTCTCTTACAATATGAATGTACAGGGAGGGATCCAAGGCATTCCCCTCCACTGCCTTCACACGGCGACCTGGAAACACTAGCGCTCATACCTCTCCTACCCGGGGCTATACTTAGGTTTGTCAAGCAGTACATAACTCTGACTGAGTTGACTGGTAGAGGCAGGTACAGTATTCAGACAGTAGCAAGGAATGAATGCTCTCAGCTTGAGCTCCACAACAGTACTATATTAGCTGTGACACGCAGACACATTAATGTCACGTGCTAAGAGTGCATAGTCTGATCTGCTGCAGCTTGCTTCTTCACAGTCAGTAAGACACTCGCAACAATTATTATACACACAATAATAAGGTTACAACGTACATTCAGTCAATATTATCGTAGTTTTGAATTTACAATTTCATGGTGTACGGATTACTTCAAACGCAATAGCTATAGCTACGCCTTAAGTAAAATAAATATAGCTTGTTTACATTTCCACAAGCAATGGACGACTTGAAAAAGAGGCGGAGCTTCAGTCAGGTGGGGGATACAATTCCTATCTCCATGGATACCGCAGCCGAACGTAACCTTCATTTATCTGTTTGGTTTCACATGTCCCGCATGAGATGTACGTCAAGAAAATTGATTATTTGTTTGGAATTTGCCGTTTTTTTTTCAGGCAAACATTAGTATGATGTATTTGCGTATCTTAACCATGAATTTGAAACTGATACTTTTTACCCTTGCGTGCAAATCTATGAATGCGCAAAATTTTTGCTTTCTGCAATTACCAACTAACAAATCAGCATGTTTGTAAACAAGCTTTGTTTCCCACAGTACTTTTCCCCTGCGGTGATGTCAGGGGGCGTGTACTTCAAGTCGTCCATTCTCTTCAGCCGCAGAACTCAACTGGTTTAAAATATTTCTCTATGAAATGGTTCTATAGAGAAGTCGTTAATGTTAATGTTCATACTTCAATTCACTCAATCTCCATGGATGCAAGCTTGATGTCAAGATTGAACCAACTTAAAAGGATTCATTAGATTACTTTGTGAATAATATACAGACATATGCAATATTCGTGTTAGTATTTGGAAACAGACTATACTTCATCAATCTGTACAGTCTTGAATACAGTCTACGATATCATTGGCCAGCCGCACTTATGTGATGTCATTCACGTATCTGACTGTTTTAAATTCATTGGTCAATCTACTGAGGAAATTTTAATTACTTACCTGAAGAAATCGCAGATAGCTTGCAATCTAGCCTGAATTCAGGAAATAACGCGAAATGTGCAGGACTCTCTCTCTCTCTCTCTCTCTCATATATATATATATATATATATATATATATATATATATATATATATATATATATATATATATATATATATATATATACGGACTAATCAATTGATTCCACATATATAGCGACAATGTTATGATTATGTTTTGTCTTGAGCCACTTACAAACCAACCAAAACCATGTGCACGTCACTGTTCGGAAATCCAGCCGGAAGATGGTTGAAACCCTGTCATTCCAGGATCTCTTCTTAGAGCAGATTATCACGTAGTTATTTATGTTTTGCTGTGGACAGCAGGGATTTTAATTTAACTTATAATGGCATAGTTTTCCTCGTGTGTTTGTGATGCCGGCAGAGCGCGTGAGAAACGTGTGGACAGAGATCTAGGACCAAGGAAGAGACAAGAGGAGGAGGAAGAGGAAGCGAAGAGAAAGTGTGGAACTAAAGAGGTGCTTACAACTGGTGGCTCACAGCGTCGACATAAAAACACCACCGACGATGTTTATTGGCTCCCCAGTCGACGCTCGGTCAGCAACAGAAGACATTCGCCACACGCTGGCGTCGTAAACTTGCTACCGACCCCTCTGGCCTACTGCACAATACTTACACACTGAAGAAAACGTGTCATGAAGAGATTCTGGTTGACATTTTATCCTGGGATAGCACTCCGCGTATTGAACTAACCGTTTATAAATCACTAACTACCGCAGTTTTCAATTTAATACGATGACACATTTAGTACGAGTACTCGACTAAACCTATAAAAATAAAATAAAAAATCAAAGAATTAAAGTTTTTGATAAAACAATTTCGGCGCTTAAAATTTCACACAAGTAATAATATAAATAGGTGCTGGTAATACTGCTAAAAGTGATAAATTACAATAATACTATTTTAATTTTCTTTAAATAAACACTTCCCGAAAACAATTTTTAAATCCTAAATGGTACAAAATGATGTTAGGGTTAGTAATTAACGTTTTATACACACAAAAAAACTAATTTTTTTGGGTAACCAGTTTTGCCCTCCCCCTCTTTATATATCGATTTTTTTAAAATTCTTCTCGTGCTCGTGCGCAACTCGGGAAACTTTCTTCGCAATCGAATGAAAGAACACATAGTTGTTTTTATATATACATAGATATGACATTATTTTAATTGAAATGACTAACACATTATAATAGCCACGATCTTAGAATTACAGGTCTGGACACTAGCATATCTAACAATGCTATTGAGTTGACCCCGTTATGAATGAAAGCGCCACTAGCAATGTATAGGTGATTCGGAATAAAGTGAGCACTCAAAAAAGCCCTGATTAATTTCTATTTTCTGCCAGTTTATATCTTTCTGCTACATGTAAACATCAACATTGCCACGTGCTTTTATTTACATAGTCTTGTACAATGTTTACATTTACGTTACACTGCTCAGATAAATTTTAGCTACAATATGTACTCATTAAATGCACGGGTGTTGAATATGTGCCATATTCAGTAGTAATCTTAGTTATAAATACCTGCGAGTAAACGTCTTATAACACTGGTTTCTCTGCGTCTACTCTAACGGCGATATTACCGTTACGATTCTCGTAAATCCATGCACAGTATATTCTAACTTTTAAATTAAAACCGCCACTAAAAACACACATGACACACGCAACTCAAGAATTAAAGTTCCCTTCAGCATACTGCAATGAACGACGACGACGCACGTAAAGAGAAACAATAAATAACGTATTTTTTTAATGTGTGAAACAGGGAAAAAATGCTGTTTCTATTTCCAGATACTCAGGCTGGCGATCATAAAACATAACAACTTACATTACTAATGACTTCACATAATTTATCAATGATATTCATGAACAGTCACTTCTAATACTTTTATATGTGTTTATCAGAAACCGATATTCATTACATAACGGACAAACAAACTGAATGACGCAATTCGCTTCCAAGCGGCTAAAACCTAACTCTTGGGCCATCTGTCGGTGAAATTTTAAACTACCTGTGTGGCGCAAAGAGTTAGCGGCGTCTGCCAACGATAATCGACTCGGTTGCGTCGCTTTGTGCTGCCGCTAATTAAATAAAATTGTACAGTCAGTAGGTACGTCAGTAAGAACTTAAATAAATATTTTTATGTATATTGAATACAGAGAGGTCGTTTACAATTGATGTTATTTCACTAATGCTGTATTCAAATAAGAAAATACACGGAACTACATGCAGTTATTCGCTACCAACCATACAAACAATAATGTAACTGTTGTTAATGTTGACTTGTATGCAGTAACGGCTAGTGATTTTTTTCAAAGGTTAAATCTTCAGTGCTCACTTTATTCCGAATGGCCTATAGTGTTGTTTTAACAAATGCAATATAGTGTCGTAGTAGCAGTGCTCCTAGCAGCTCTGACACAAACTGCTTCTCGTAGTTACATTTAACGCAATGTTAAAACAACACCAGAATGCCAGTGGCGCCAATCAGTCATGTGAGGGTCAATTTTCAACTCCAAGTGTCCAGAGGCGTCACTCATTGGACTGCGCCAATTAGAATAGGGTTACTACGACATCGCGCTTCTGTGATTAAATCCCCCAAGACGATGGCAGTTAAAACATCCAATCACCGACCATGAAGCTTAACTGCATATATGCACATAAGACATTCAAAAAAGTTTGTGGCAAAATATTTTCGCCAGAAACAAGAGGCTCTAAAGTACATTACCTTTCTATAAAATCATGTATCGAATACTGCGGACAAATGTTTATGGCGCAATTAGTCATTTATTATGTTTTAAATACGAATATATGCCTGTCTTTTCAGAGACACTAGGTAATG
>PNEQ01082195.1:0-11193 GCA_003012365.1 Medauroidea extradentata | reverse complement strand
CTGAGTCAGTCTGGTGTTGTACCGATTCAGTTTGTTCTGAAGCTGAGTCAGTCTGGTGTTGTACCGATTCAGTTTGTCCTGAAGCTGAGTCAGTCTGGTGTTGTACCGATTCAGTTTGTCCTGAAGCTGAGTCAGTCTGGTGTTGTACCGATTCAGTTTGCCCTGAAGCTGAGTCAGTCTGGTGTTGTACCGATTCAGTTTGTCCTGACGCTGAGTCAGTCTGGTGTTGTACCGATTCAGTTTGTCCTGAAGCTGAGTCAGTCTGGTGATGCACATAGTCAGTTTGTTCTGGAGCTGGAACTCTATCTCCTTCGTCCTCTTCTCTGTCATATACCACAACTGGAACAATGTTTTCTCTATCAACAGTGGCATTTTCACCGACATCTTGTGGTTTTATAGGATAAATTCCACACTTTTCAAATCCACTGACCGCTTTTTCTATTGTATAAACTCTCATATAGGCATTGTTCAAAATTTGCGCTATGTGGTATGGCGTAATTTTTTTGAAAAATGTGATTTTTCAGGAATAAATCGCACACCCTGTTGAAAGCTGTCTTTAAGGGACCAAAGAAGGTGACATCAAGTGGCTGCAACCTATGCGATGTGTTGGGAGGTATTGACAATAAATGTATGTTAATTCATAACTTCGCAAAGATATATGAATGTAGTGGTTATCCAAAATCAGCAATACTAGTTCATCTTCAGTTGGTTTTGAAAATTTGCTAAAATGTTCAAGTCACTCAAGGAAAAGATGTTCGTTGGTCCAGCCGTTGTTAGACACACTATAAAAGGCTCCACAAGGACCACCTATTTGTAGTTGAGGACTCAACCTCTTCCTTGGGCAAATGAACATTGGTGGACGTATGTTCCAGAAGCGCTAAATGCACAACTGTGATATTTTGCCTCGTCCCCAACTACAAACAGCCCCCACTTGATTTTGACTTTTCGGAGCGATTACCATTCCTGGTTTCTGCACCGTGGAGAGTCCCGTTTCATCAATATTATAAATCTGTTTAGGCTGAAACTTGTATTTTGTAATTAGCTCTTCAAGATTTTTGTCAAACTTGGACATTTCGTCTCCCCCAAATGCTAGTAATCCATTCAGACTAGTCGGGTCTGGGGTCCTTAATGTAATACTGCTATTTCTTTTACGAAAACCACGGACCCAATCTTCACCTGCCATTTTCGTAATTCTATTAAAATTGTGCTTAACCTGAAACTTTTCAGCTAAATCAAATGTAAGTCTCCTCAACTCGGTCAGAGAAATTCCGTAAAAAGAATTAGATAATTCTAAAACATGAGTCACTAACATTTTCTCCTGCTCACTGCTAAATATGGGTTTTCTTCCCATTTTCGAATCACTAACCGACTCCAACCTCAGTCGATCTCGAAGAGTGGACCTCGGCACACTGTAGGTCTCCGATGCGCTCTTAACAGATGATCCATTTTTTACTGCGATTATAGCCTCTTGAAGTTTTTCTTTCGTCCAACTTCCTTTACTGGTGGTTTTCTTTGGATGCCTCATCAGCTGAAAGCTGTATAACAACATATTATACGTAAACCATCTAACACGTTTATTTAATTTTCAGAATGAAAGCTTAACATTTTTAAAATTCTAAAGTGTCAGGCCGGGGTAAAACCGCCATCTGGCGATATTACCCCAATGTCTAGTGGCGGTATTGTCCCAGGTAGCCATTTCTGAAAGCACATCATTCTCAACGACAAACGAACAGTACAAAAATTACTTTCTCTATGCCAAAAGTTACACAAAGATACTATCTAGCTTCAATAAAATAAACAATAACAAGGAGAAATAAATGTTGAGCTCAACTTTTTTTTTGATACCATGTAAAAATAATAATGATTTTCTTCAAAACATGTCTTCAGTTTATGCTGCCTAGTTATCGAATGAAAACGAGTGGGAAAGACATGGACTGTTTACGCATCGGCGCGATAGAGCGCACCACCTGACTTGTCCCCACAGCTATTAGACGCCAAGAAAACAAGGGTGACGGTATTACCCATGGTGACGGTATTACCCCGGCCTCCACTCAGAAATACATTACGCGGGAAAAAATATTTGCTCAGAAAATTTGCGAAACTATTGTCTAGGTATGATTGTTCATTTTTATTATTTTGGCAAATTGACTTCGAGGAACCTACAGTTTTAAAGAGATACTTTGAGCGCTTTATTATTACCGTGTCTTCTTATGGCTAGCAAAGAGCTAAATGTTTTTTATTTTTGGTTTCATTAATTTTATGATTTTGTTACTTCATAATAAAGAATATGCGATAAAACACGAAAAAAAAAACAACAACTGCAAAACATTTTATGTGTACTGTTTGAATACAAACACTAACATTTTAAACTACTAGGTTGTAACGCTTTTCACCGGCTCACTAGCTTCTTGAAGTGAATGCAACTCCATGAAGAAATTTATGACATCAGCGAATATTTATCCTTCAATAAAAATATATCTACAATAAAATAACTGTATGAATTTCTTTGTCGTGTAGATAAGTCCTTAAAATAAATTTTGTGTTGCATATATATATATATATATATATATATATATATATATATATATATATATATATACACGCACTTTCAATACCACTATAATACATTTTTATAACAATAAAGCTGCTCCACCGGGAATCAACGTGTATTACCTCAGTGGAGGACGCATAGTCTAGACCGTGAGATAATTAGGGAAGGAACCTATATTTTATTGCACTGCCTAAAGTAAACAATGGAAAATATACTTTTAGATTGTGCACAGTAAAGTAGGATATTTCTGGGTACTGGCTGTTTTCCTTCTAGACATTTAGCACATTGTCAGAAAGCAGCATAAGTAATGAACACAGTATTCCAATTTAATCGCGATGAAACGTTAACACTCGAAGACAAAATAAGATATAGTTAATATGATGTCAGCAATATTGCCTTCAAAAGTGCACTCTTTAACGTAAACAGCCTATGACTAGACCAGGAACTGAACCCGAAACCATCTGAATATGATTAAAATTTTTCACAGGTGCTCTGTCACACAATTTATCGTTAGGAATGTTCAAAAACTAGCAAATGTGCTCATCTAGTGCTGAACCTCGTGCGTTAATTTATCGTACAAGAGACATCTTGATTGAGATCAGGATGTAACATATATATGATTCTTGGTGTGAGGTCCCGAAAATTGTACTGTTTATCGAAGAATTAATGTTACCTTGCATCTCCTTGTGCTACTTTGCAAGATTAGGTTAATTTAATTTAAAAAGAAAATATTAAGGTATTATTCATTCTGAGTTATTTATTATTAGAGCTGTGAACAGTGCAATCGTCAATAATTTAAGAGACTGGAACCATTATCCTTTAATTTGTACCAAAATATGGCGAGCAAAGTTGCCATGAAATATTAGAAAGTATCCTTACTTTACCGTATTGATCATAAAGCTGTGAGTAAATCAAATTACTTAGCAGTGCAAAACAGAATTAAGCAAGTAGTAGTAAGAACGTTTTTAAATTCATAATTGGTATCAGGAAGCAGAAATAAAATGGATATTCGGAAAATACTGTAAAAACCACTATTTTTATCATGTTAAGTATTTGTTTTGAAACTAAACGTATACATTTATGGTAAAGTAATGTATATTTAATACTGGTAGTGTCGTCAAACAAAAGGGACGAATTTGCTGTAAAACTATCTGATAAATGTTATCGAACAGAATTGTTAGTCTACTTTCCTAATGAAAAATTAGATTTATGAGATCACCTTCCTCTGTATGTGTGTCTGTTTACGTGTTTGTGCGTCAGTGTTTGCGTGTATCTGTATCCCTTATAAATGTTTCATCAAACTATGTATACCCTTATATATAGTTTCGTAATTATTCTTATATATATAGTTTTAGAATAATATGCAATTTCCAAAGAATTTTTTTTTTAATTTACAAAAACTCGAAACACATCAAAATATGTACTAAGCTGACCTGACCTTTGCTTACCTCGTCCATACCATACTCATACATTCAAAACTCATGTCTATATTTTAGTATAATGAGACACATGTGTTTAATTAATTCTGTGTTCGTATTTTTGAGCATAGTACGAAATTTCTGAGGAAATATATTTCCGAATTTCATCAAAATTAGTACACATGCACTGCTTAGTGAATTGACTCTACTTTTCTGTATTCCGTCCAATCTGTATTGACATTTTCGCAATGGCGGTCGTTTTTATATTTTTCAACAGTTTAACATATCTGAGGAAATATTTTTCTGAAGTTCATTAATCTTGGTACATACATATTACGTACTTTGAAAGTTGACTTAACTTTTGTATATTTCGTTCATCATTTGAACACGTTTACGAACGGCTTCAATTTTTACATTGTTAGCATAATATTACATATGTGAGGATATATAAATATTACAAATTTAATCAGACTTTGTACACATTTACTACTTAGTAAGTTGACTTGACTTTTGTGTATTTCGTTAATCTTATATTTATAATTTCATAATGGCGGCCATTTTTCTATTTTTAGCATAGTAATACATATTCCAGGAAATATTTTTCCGAACTTTATTAATCTTATTTTACGCGTCGGCCTTTCAAGTTGAGACGACTTCTGCGTTTTTCTTTCATCCTAGTTTCATATTTTTAAAATAGTGGCCATTTTTTCTAATTTTAGCAGAATATGACAGCTAAGGTAGTATTTCTACGAATTTCATCAAACTTGGTACACATAACAAGCTGACTTGACTTTGGTGTAGTTAGTTCGTGCTATGTTCGTACTAATAAAACGACGGCAATTTTTTAATCGAATGACGTTTATCGTACTTATTAAGCTGACTTAACGTTTAAATTTTTGTACCGCGATAGTATTTTAAAAGGGAGTCTGCTCGAAAATGTTTTGATCGCACGAGATGCCTAGGGAACCAATTTTCAATATTTCTTTAAACTCAGTAATATGTAGTACTCTAAAAGTTTTTTTTTATATATTTATGTACTTAGTTTATACTGTGTTCATAATATGATGACATTTTAAAGTTTTTTTTATCAGACAAGACATCTGAATAATTTATTTTTATCAAACTCAATACACATACAGTTTGAGTAAAGTGGCACAAATTTTAAGTGTTTCGTTCATGCTGTGTTCATAATTACATAGTGGCATAATTTGAAAATTTTTTCACATGATATTATATATAACTTATTCATTAATTAAATAATAAGAATTATATATCGTTTAATTTGCCTTTTTTTATAACAGCGACCTGTTGAACGTTTTTTGATCGAACAATACATCTAAAGAATATTTTTCAAAAAAATAATAAAGTTCGGTACACATATAAAGTGGTTAATAAAGTCACGTGACTTTTGAGTATTTCGTTGCTGCCGTATTCTTATTTACCTATCGGCGGCAAATGGAACATTTCTTGAACACACAATAATTCTGTGTCTTTTTTCCACTGACTTGGTAAACGCGTAGTATTTACTAAGGCCGCTTTAAAATGCTGTTATTTTGTTTCTGTTATACTCATACTGTTACAACTGCAGCCGTTTAAACATTTTATAAAACACAAGTGAACTTAAGAATCAAAAATCGTAATTTCAACTAGCTTGTTACACATTTACGACTTACTATGATTATTTGACTTATATGTAATTTGCTCCTGCCATGTCCAGGTTTTAACAAATGAGAACAATTCGATATTTTTCGAAAACACGAGATATCTTAAGAGTGCGTGATAGATAAATAAACGCAGAAAACATCAATTCATTTCTACGCTCTTATCGAAGCCAATATGGATTAAATACTTAATGACAATCCTAGATAATGGTATTTGCTATCTTTATAAGTAAATATTTATTCAGAATTATTAATTCGTTACGTGTGATCTCTTGCACCGCAGTTAAATGCACGAGGTTCCAGCGTCAGAGATTGTGCCTCAGAAGTTCGTAACAATGGAACAAATTTTGTTTAAGACGTTGGCTAAAACTATTGTCTAGGATTGCTATTATTTAATTTTCGCAAACTGGCTTCAAGAAATCTACAGTTATCGATTAATGTTTTTAACGTTGAATTATGTACCACGCCCTCTTAAGAACCATGCATCAGAATTTCATCAAAGGCGGTACTAGCATAGTAGACCTACTAAGTATAGCAATTTGACTTAAATGTATTGTGCTTGTGTATCTTTTAATTTTTGCGTAGATGTAACATTTGAACATTTTTTCGAACACACGAGATATCTTTAGACCTTGTATGATATTCTCATCAACCTGGGTACACATATAGTACTTGGCAAAATGGTCAATTTTTTATATTTTGTTCGTACTGTAATAACAGCAATAATTTTACACTTTATCGTTAATGTAAGACAAAAGAACACATTCCTTTCTTGCATTTATTTGTTTATTAGCATATATCACATACGATAGTACAGTCATCTGTTACCTCTTTTCCAAAGACATATTATGATCTCTTGCCTATTCCTCGCAGATTGTGAGATTAAATTTAAAGATGCTTAAAATATTTAAGATGGATAAGCAAGGCCCTACATAAGGTAAGCAAGGCCGTAGAAAAGTTGAGCATGGGTAAGGTAGGCAAGGCCGTGTAAGAATTGTCAATATGTACGTGCCGTTCCTTCCCAAGGATAACGTGGCATTGATAGTCTCGGTATTAGAGCACGTTTTATTTGACTGAGCTTTACAGACCATCAAACAAGCGACGAGAAAAATACAGACGATTAAAACGGACTTCATCTGCAACAAAAAAGTACAAAAAAGTTTCTCATTAAAAAAAACTTCACGGAAAAAGTATATTAGAAACACTGAATAAAAAGTAACCGAATTTTTAATTTTGCGAAATTGCGATTTCGTTTTGTTCTTATTTGCAGTTTAAGTACACTAGACAGCGAAGACAGCCACGCCATAATGCAGCAAAGCCAAAAATATTTTTAATTATTAATTTTCTACCAGGCATGATTCAACAAGTCATTTATACAAAACTTCTACACCAGAGCCACGCAAAACTTTGGTAATCATGACTTACAATCCAGAAGATTCAGAAAATCAGGATACACTGATGTAAATATGAATTAGTTTATGAATATCACTCTATAATGAACATACGATATTTAAATTGTGTGAAAATTCTATCTAAATTATTTCTGTAAACACATATAAAATTAATTGGATGTGTTGGTTCTAAAATGATTATCAATATTATACCTTTCAAAATATACGTCAATATAAATAATGTAAATAACTGTCAATACCAACTTCTTAAAAAACCACGCATATAACTTTCCGACCCTATATTTACTAAAAAATAGTTTGTTGTTCCATTGGCCATGTACTTTCAGCTCTCGAGAGCTGAAATAATAATTTGTAATATACATACACACATATACATACAGTCTGTCCCAAAAGTCTAATGCCGCTGTGTGTTGGCGTAAGACAACAGTGTGTTCTCTTCCATGTGTCCTTGCGACAGAAAATGTTAAAATTGATGGTCGAATGTGCTTTTAACACGTGTATGCGATGGTTTTAATTACTTTGTACACGATGTTATATGGCCGGCTGGATGGAGCGGAATGCAGCAGTAATGTATTTATTCACTACATTTCATTATATGCACCTATTTTAACTTTCCTTACGAGACTGAATTTTTTCTACGAGACCGGGCACATACACACATCGATACACATTAGGGACCTCATCTACATAGTACGTGGACGACAACAGCTGGGGTTCACGAGCCAAGCTCGACATTGCTTCAACTTACTTTTGTCAAAATCCTTCTATATTTCTTTTTATATTATTATTTTGTGTCGTCTGTAAGGGTATGAGTAAATTCTATTCGAAGGAATTTGTGTCTATTTTCGTTCTATGTTATTTATGGATATCACTTATTTTTTCCGGAATTATTTTGTTGCATATGTTTATTGTTAGTTGACTCTCTCTCTCTCTCTCTCTCTCTCTCTCTCTCTATATATATATATATATATATATATTTTTTTTTTTATATGTTTATTTTGGTCTTATTATGGGATTTTCTGCAACACGGGAACAATGGCGTAAGTCCGCAAAACAGTTCAGTTTATAATACTATCTCATTGCATAAATCGTTCAAAGATAGCGTATTCTTATACTCTAAACAAGGAGTAAACGCTATTAGTAACTATGCAGCATGCAGAAGCCTGTAAAACATCTCAAAGCAACCTCTAGAGCTTACAACCGTAGTTTTAGCATGGATGCATACGCATACAAAACAAATTCTATTCAAGAGGCATGATGGTACAAACCTTCAATATTATTGCCAAATGTAAAAAGACTTAACATGCTCGTAGATAGCCTCAACGAATTAATTAAGAAAGTGCACACACACCTATGTGTGTATAGGTAATGTTTGAAAGATTGAGAAGGTCAGTGAAAATCTGAATTTAATTATGCCTGTAATGCGTAATATTTTTTTTAAAGACTTCTTTGATACATACAATGGTTTGAACCATCCAGTTCTTTGTCTTGTGATTCTTTAATGAAGGCGCCCCTTTTTAGAAAACAGTATGAAATGAATAATTATTTTGTAATAATCAAAGAACTACTAAACAGAATTGACGATTTAATATTTTGACGGAATTAAATTTATAACAAGTTTTCTTAGTAAGCTTGGTGATTTGGAAGACGGCAGGCTGTAAACTATATCGTATCTTTCTTTAAAATTATCATGGATGCTTATATTTTAGTAGGATATTGTTGTATGTGTACTATTTTGGAATACATCACGACAGATACATTACGTTTTTTATTCCATTTGGACGATTTTATCAACATAATTTATTTCAGAATTTGTTGTCGTAGCTTTTATTCAAGTCTTTTAGTTGTCGTATGTCTTACTATGTCAAATTTAGAACAAAACAAAAATTTAAATGTTATGAAATACTTCAAATATTTCTAGACTGATTGTAGCTTAATTTCATGTTTTTAGTTACTGTCACATATTTAGTGTAAGTATTGGATCCACTATTTAAGAATTAGCATGAAGTGATGTAAATTTTCAGCTCTGATGGACCGGCTGTACTAAACTTTCGTACTTTCAATTACACCGTTCACATTTTTAAGTAGGGATTTGGTGGTATTAAAACACTGGTAAACAAATATTATAAGCCATATTTTGATAATTATTTTACCAATAGGAACTTATTTTGTTGTTTTACACTGCCATTGAGGAAATTAGACTAATTAGTTATTCTGGTTAACGTCCGGTTTCCTAATTACTTCTATAGTTTTTCTCTTATTTAATTGACCTTATCTCATAAAGATTATATCAACTCATCAAGAAAAAACTGGCACATGTCTCGTTGGAAGAAGAGTGTAACCTTCTGAGAGTTTATATTCTCAATAGTCTTCACATGTCTTTCTCAGAATGCTGATGTTTGTATTAATGTATTCCGAGTTACGTGTGTGCGTTGTGATATAAAATTTTACTTAAATATATTTAGTCTTTTAAAACGTTACATAGAGAACAGAATTTCTAACAACAATAATTTTGTATTGTTATTAATATTACTATTATTATTATATTATTAACTTGTAACGCATGATGTGGGAATTAGAAACGAATTGCCTGTGTGAAATGGTTTACCACTATTTGAAAAACCCTTTAGAAATATAAATTATAATTTTGCAAATCGATGAAATAGTTTCCGAAAATACCTCTTCGTTCATTTCTTGAAATCCGTTATATCAGTTTGTGTGCAAAGGTTTAATGAAATGTTCCGGTACCAAAAACAGAACTATAATTTCTAAGAAAAACTTACATAAATTACAAATGTACTGAATTTCTTTAAAGTAACGTAATATAATATTACATATAATCATTTTGACATATTTTCCGATGATCTAATACCAAATTTATAATTTTTGCGTTATAGTAAATTATAATCTAAACCGCAAACGTATGAACAAATCTGAAATTGGAAGAATCTCCAAACCAATAATTAGGGAATCAAACAGCTTTAATTATTACTGTTAGTAAAGTAAATTTTATAACATAATCAAGCATTTTTTATTTCATCTACAACAGGTGGCGCAACGTGATGACAACTATGACACCGTGGTGAATAATCGAACATTCACGGCACTTTTCTCGGAAACATTAACGGCGTTTTCATTATCGTTATATAGACTTTTGTGTTCTAGAAAAATATTACTGTGTTACTTAACACCTACATTAAATAATTTCATAAACTTAGAATTGAATCTCAACTTATTTGGTGTGAAAATTAATTTTTTCATTAATTAATTTGTGGGCAAGCCAGTAATTCTGCGAGAGTGTGTCAGGTATTTTGTCTTTATGTACGTGTTGCACGGACTATACAAACATAAAGGACGTAAAATAAAACAATATTTGTTTTAAAAAAGTGTATGAGCTCGGAAGAATTTGGAGCTTACGTAATTTAATAGGCCTAACATTTCACATTCTTATTTTAGAAGTCGTAAGTTTTGTTTCAGCACAGGACCATGCTAAGGTTGCGAGTCCGGAACTACGGAGCCGGGAAAAAAAAAAGGCTCATCTGTTTCTCTTATTCATCACATTAGTCGATCATTAGTGATTATGGTCAATGACTACTTAATATAGCTACATATTTTTAAATACAACTTGACATTGGCTCTAATAGCTTTTAGAAGAGCATTGTTCCTAACAATTCCTTCCCTTAATTTTGGTAAAAACTTTATGGTACATTATATTTAGATGGAAATAATGCCGATATGTATATGTGTTTAAGATAGGGAGAGAGCTGTGTGTGTGACTATGTGTGTTTACTAAGGCCAGAATTTACCATCTGCTAAATTTCGGGTCAGCCTTAGCTGGAGGTTAAGTTCAAAAATTTGTCTTACCGTCTCCTGCTAACGTGCGACTGCCACTTTCACTTGTGGCTGACTTAACTGGTGAATGAAGCAGTGTTTAAGTAGTTATCTAGAGGTTAAATTAAGGCACTATAAAGAGTGGGTATAATCGTCCGCCATTTTGGGTCTTTCGGAGCTGGCGCAAGCCAATGCATGCGCGCGCGCCACAAAAACCTGTCTAACTAAACTCTTCATAAATCTGAAACTATTCAACCAAATGTATTCAAAATTTTTGTATATCATTTATGAACTATGCTGCCAACGATAATGTCCATTAA
>PNEQ01082194.1:0-11299 GCA_003012365.1 Medauroidea extradentata | reverse complement strand
TAGATATAAAAGCTGTAGAAGTCATTAAAGTCTCAAAACCACAATACCTTATACATTCAATACATAGACAATTAAAACTTACATTCTTCCTGGCACGTGGTAACTATGGTCATAGAATAGTAAATACCTAGGTTAATTGACCAATAAATTGAAATTTATACGCATCTGTAACATTGGACAAAATGCTATGTTACATTGTGTAATTTTTTTCGGGGTAGAAAATAATGAATTGTGAGTCAAATAAATTTAAAAATATGTCTATATTACATTTTCAATTTTTAAGTCATCATTCGTGAAAGAAGAACTGTACGGTTTAAGCACCAAAGAGCACTAGATTTGTTTTTCGGAACATAATATAGTTTGCAGACGTACTATTGGAACGAGTTGTCATTAGTTCCTATTTTAGTGTTGCTCACATTGCATGGACCTGTTGTACTATTTAAATTAATAGTTTTAGCGATATATTCGAATTATAATAACTTCACAGAAATAATTAAAAATATTTTTGAGTCGCAAGCAAAATTACAACGTATTAAAAAACGTGACTTGAAAACATTTGAGGTTGGAACGTTAATAATAAGTTAGTAATAGAAAAATTATTTTACTACCGAAAGAAACTGTTCCAATACCACGACGGCTCTCTGAAGGAAAAAAAAAAAGATCAGAAATGCTCTTTTGTATAATTGGGTTAACACTCTCAGTAAATATAACTCTTGGAATATTTTAATGTTCAGCTGAATGTAAGCTATCTAAAAACTGCTGAGAAATATGTCTGAGCCATTTTTTTAGGTCAGAAAATAAAAATTTAATGCATGCATTCGTACAAACGTTTCATTTTTCACTCAGAACTTAGAACTTTCTCCTGAGTATGCGAAAGAGGCTTCTCAAATTATTAGCAGTACATCTATGTCTATACATGAATAAACTCTTATAAAACCGTATAGGGCAAAAAAAATAACATGTAACATACGTTGTGGGAGCAAGCCTTGAGGGCGATGTCGTGCATATTAGAACGCCGGGACCAGAAAGTGCTGAGAAACTCTCCTGGTGATAGATTCAGCTGTCGGATGATCAGCGGTCCAAACTGGTGCACATGGTAGGCTTCCTTCACCACCAGTGTGTCAGCGTGGTGGTTCAAGAACAGTACTTGGCTGTCCATGGGTAAGTACATCCCACGCAAGAACTCCTCTGGGTCTGGACACACCACCAACAGTTGGATCCAGTTCATCCAACCAGCCACCAGAACCTTTAACACCAGCAGTCAATCGTTTATAAAGCTAACAGTCAAAAATGACGTTATTCTGACTATCATCAATCAGATCAGGAAGACGTAGGCTCGTACGGCATATAAACCATAATCTGTAAGGTAATTTATTTTTTATGGTCTATGTTAGCTACAAAAGAATAGAAGCACCTAGGAAGGGGTGGGGCCTAAGTGCATCTCAAAGTATCTCAAACGTTACATCCCGCAGCTTTGAGATGCACTTAGACCCCACTCCTGCCTGCGTTCACTTGCTATTTTCGTTTTCACAAAGCAACACATATTTAGTTGTAGACCGAAAAGCTTGCTGAAACCTTCAACTTTTACAATGTTGCTTTAATTTCTTATAGTTTGTTATTTGCAAAATACACTGAGCTAATTATTACTAAGAAAAACTATTTTACTTACTATCGAAATTCATTAACACATAATAGTTTTCCAGTCAGTAGAGTAATGCTCACCTGTGTGATATCACAGTTCTCGCCAAGTTGTCTGTCAGGGCCAGCAAGACTGTGATCATGATCGAACCTCTAAGGAAGAAGTCTACCTGGTCAGCTCTTCTGGCGAGGTTCAGGAAGGTTACTCTGACTTCAGTAGCTACTGAGACCTGGTGTAGTGTCACTGCCTGGCATGACTCACCATACACTACCACACAGTCAGAGTAGCGATACTCACCTGTGATATCACAGTCCTCGCCAGGTTGTCTGTCAGAGCCAGCAAGACTGTGATCATGGACGAGCCTCTGAGGAAGTACTCTACCAGGTCAGCTCCTCTGGCGAGGTTCAGGAAGATTACTCTGACTCCAGTAGCTACTGAGACCTGGTGTAGTGTCACTGCCTGGCATGACTCACCATACACTACCACACAGTCAGAGTAGCGATACTCACCTGTGATATCACAGTCCTCGCCAGGTTGCCTGGTAGTGCCAGCAAGACTGTGATCATGGACGAGCCTCTGAGGAAGTACTCTACCTGGTCAGCTCCTCTGGCGAGGTTCAGGAAGGTTACTCTGACTTCAGTAGCTACTGAGACCTGGTGTAGTGTCACTGCCTGGCATGACTCACCATACACTACCACACAGTCAGAGTAGCGATACTCACCTGTGATATCACAGTCCTCGCCAGGTTGCCTGGTAGTGCCAGCAAGACTGTGATCATGGACGAGCCTCTGAGGAAGTACTCTACCTGGTCAGCTCCTCTGGTGAGGTTCAGGAAGGTTACTCTGACTTCAGTAGCTACTGAGACCTGGTGTAGTGTCACTGCCTGGCATGACTCACCATACACTACCACACAGTCAGAGTAGCGATACTCACCTGTGATATCACAGTCCTCGCCAGGTTGTCTGGTAGTGCCAGCAAGACTGTGATCATGGACGAGCCTCTGAGGAAGTACTCTACCAGGTCAGCTCCTCTGGCGAGGTTCAGGAAGGTCACTCTGACTCCAGCAGCTACAGAGAGCCGATGTATGGTCACTGCCTTGCAGGACTCACCATACACTACCACACAGATAATTGCATTAGTGCCGCTAATACGAACATAAGAAGTATGGAGATTCCTGTTAGCACTTCACATTTATGTATTAAGAGCCCACATTTGTGGCGCATGGCCTGTGTTGCAGCATGCCAAATTTCATATTTTCTACACAAAACTGCTAAACTTATCCGTACTGTGTTTATCTGTGAAAAGAATGCAATGTTTGAGCCATGATTCTTCTTGTTGTTCGGGAACGAACGGTCGTAAATCACACGCGCAGTAAAGAAAGAGAATAGGAACGTTATTTTTTGACAAACATTTTTTTCCGGAAATAGCACCCTACATTTTGCACGGACAAAATCGAGTGTGCAAATTTGAATTCCTCGCCCTCCGAGGCGGCAGTCCAGTGGCTGAGAAGGTTAACCATAGCAGCCAAATTATAAACAAAATAACAGCACACATGTGGGTGGCAGTTTTTTCGGAGCATGCGCAGAGTAAGTGTGTCAAACAAGGCCCATCTTTACAACAGATGTTTGAATTTCCGCCCTCCTACCTCAACACAGACGTTGCAGGGCCGAAGCATATTGTCTCGCACTCTTTGCAATACTTGTGGTGCCTCGTGCATCTGTTGGAAGCCGCCATAATACGTTGTTGTAAGTTTAATTCTGTCTTATCCGGATTCACGTAGACTTGGCTCTTAATGTGGCCCCGCAGATAATACTAAGAGGGTTTAGGTCCGGCAAACGAGGAGGTCACATGATTCACCACGTCCAACAACACACCGCCAAAGGAAAGCGTTGTTCAGATGTTGTCGCACAGCACGTGTGTATTGGGCTGGGGCACGGCCATGTAGAAACCAGATGTTGAACCTGACTGCTAGTGGTACGTCATCTAGCATATACGTGAGGATGTGTTGCAGAAAATTGAGGTACACGTTACCGTTGAGTCGCAGGGGTAGGACATATGGCCCTATCAAACTGTTGTGAACAATCCCTGGACACACATTTACTTGAAACCGCCGCTGCTGTGTTGCGACGTGCGTTGAGTGTGGATTCTCATCACTCCACACGTGGTTGTTTCCGCCATTAAACATACCGTCACCGCGTAAACATTGTCGTCGGGTTTTCAGTTTGTTGTGCGATAAACCACTGACAAAACACAACACGTTTTGGGAAGTCTGCTGGCTCCAACGCCTGCACTGGTTGGCTATGGTAAGGATACAACAGTTGTTCGTGTAAAACCTGCCACACGGTGTTGTGACTAACACCCATGTTGTGCGCTATGGTCCGAGTGCTGGTTGATGTGTGTTCAGTCACATGCTCCAGTACATGTTCCTCGAAATATGGCGTTCTCACAGTTCGCCTGGCACCGACATCAACCAGTCGTGGAATCAGACTTGCAGTCTCACGCAGCCTCTGGTCAATACGTATGAACATACATCTGTCTTGTACACGTCTGTTAGGATAGCGTTCTAGGTAAATGCGGACTGCTTCTGCTGCATTTCCTCTTGCCTCTCCATACACCAAGTACATATCAGTCAGGTCTGCGAATGTCCATTGTGGCATGCTGTTAATGTTCAACTCTGCACCAATAATATAAAACGAAACACATCAACAAACTACAAGCAAATATCAACATTGCTGTAGGCACATGTGTGTGGCCTTCCCTCCTCCCTTCATCATAACTTGGTACTTGATTGCAATGCAATGACGCACCCTCTCAGCCACTGGACCGGCGCCTCGGAGTGCGATATTCATATATGCACACTTGTACTTGTGTTTGTCCCTGCACCATTGCAGGTCGCTATTTCCTGACAAATGTTCTCCAATAAATTATGTTTTGTTTCACGTCGTCTACCACCTAAGCATATTTACGACCATTCATTCCCGAACATTCGGTATAAAGTAAAAATGTAGCTACCTTTTTCGAAACATAATGCTAGGGCCCATGAAAATGGCTAAAACCGCTTTATGCCACCCGCGGATTCGTGAAATGCAACACTAGACGCATGCGTTGGACTTAAAATACAAGCTTTCCACAAGCACAACAGATATTTGTTTCTTATTTTAGACATAAATTGTAACTATATTTTGCTCTTCTGAAATTTTTCGTCCCCGTTGTTTCTGCGTAGCTACTCTTAATCGTAAAAATTTGCATTTTATGATTTTATGTAAGTCACTGAAGCCAACTGACATACGAAAATGAAAAAATAAATAAATAAATAAATAAACAATGAATAGTCTTGTCGTAATCTACGTCGTCTCCTATGTAAAACATTCTAATTTTAATTTCAAATTTAAGTAATATTTTTTTATAGGAAACGTTGTTCTTTTTATTCACAATTTTTTTTTTTCAGTTTGGTATGTCAGTTTTATTTTTAGTAGCGTACAGAAAAACGTACAAATCTTGACGTTTACGAGTTGTTATGCTAAATTTATGAGATGAAAGATTTTCGTAATTAAAAAATTTCTGAGATGTCTTTCAATCATAAAGGTAAAAAATAGACGCCGTTTACAAAATATTACAAAAGGATGAACGAGAAATTCAAAAGTCAAGTCAGCTTTGTACGTAGTATGTATATCAAGTTTGATAACAATTTTTTAAATATTTCATCAGATGAACCATATTATGCAAAAATTATAAAGATTGCTACCATTATTAACTTATGAACTCAGAATGAACGAAATACACAAAAGTATAATCATATTTGTATGCAGTATATGTGGATCAAATTTGATAAAATTCAGAAAAATATTTCTTAAGATATGTGTTACTTTAATAAAGATATGAAAATGGTCGCCATTTTAAATATTATCACAGGGTAAACGAAATACACAAAAGTCGAGTCAGTTTTGTTTGCTGTATGTGTGTACCAAGTTTGAGAAACTCAGAAAAATATTTTCAATGATGTGTGTGAGAATGCTAAAAATGTAAAAAATGGCCACCATTTCAACATAGGACGAGAAAAATACACAAAAATGAAGTCAGCTACGTATGCAGTATACGTGTACCAAATCTGATGAAATTTTGAAAATTATTTCCTAAGATATGGGATACTATGATTAAGAATATAAAAATAGCCGTCATTTCGGAATTACGAATACAGGATGATCAAAATACACAAAAGTTAAATTAGCTTTATATGTAGTTCATGTGTACCGACTACCGAGTTTGGTGAAATTCTGAAAAATATTTCCTATGATATGTAATATTGCGCTTGAAATATAAAACTAACTGCCATTTGAAAACTATAAACAGAGGATGAACTAAATACACAATATTCAAGTCAGATTTGTATGTAGTATATGTGTACCAAGTTTGGTGAAATTGTGAAGACTATTTCCTAAGACATGTAATAATATGTCAAAAATATAAATATCGGCGCCATTTTGAAAATATGAACACAGGATGAACGAAATTCTCAACAGCTTTGTATGTAGTATATGTGTATCAAGTTTGGTGAAATTCTGAAAAAAATATTTCCTAAGATATGTAATACTATTATAAAAATGGCTGCCATTTTTAGTATATGAACGCAAAATATGCTTAATTAAAAAAAGTCAGGTCAGTTTTGTGTGTAGTATGTGTGTACCAAATTTCTTGAAATTCTAATTGACAGTTCCTTAGATATCAGCTTGATAAAAAATTTTTACGAATGGCCGCCATTTTGAAAATGTGCATAAGAGTGTAAACTAAATATATAAATGTCATGTCAGGTTTCAAAGTTCTACATATGTACACATTTTGATGAAATTCTGTCCACCTGTTCAAAAGTTTTTACAGGGACACAAACACATAGCCACACACCAACACACACCAAGTCACACATGCACACACCTAGACACACACCAATAGACACACACACACCTAAACACACATACACACCCCAAGCCACACACCTAGTCACTCACATACACACACCTAGACACTCACATACACACCTATAGACACACACACACCTATACACACATATACACCCCAAGCTACACACCTAGACACTCACATACACACGCCTATAGACACATTCACACACCTAGACACACATACACACCTAGTACTCACATACACACACCTAGACACTCACATACACACACCTAGACACTCTATTACACACACCTAGACACTCACATACACACACCTAGACACACACAGACACAGGCAGAAAGGTGAACTCAAGACTACTTGTTCCTTCGGAAAATAAGCTAAAACTAAAAATATGACGTTGAAAATTGACGTAACCGCAACCTTAACAGTTTTCTGGGTGAAGTAAGACGAGTAGGTAGGAACGATGGAAAGCAAGGTAGGTTGAAATGGAAGTACACTGAGAGAATCTGCAGGCTTATGGAAACGAATGCACGATTGCATCTGTACCTTAGAACCGAAGTATCGTAAGTCCAAAATTTGAGGTTTTTAGTTTATAGGTTATTTCATTAGTACCACCACTCTCCCTTAGCACCAAACAATCTTATTTACATTTTGGTCAATAAAAACAAAGATATGCAGGGTTATATTTCAGTCCAGTCTTGCTTTGAGCTAAGCTATCCTAAGTCCTCTTAAGATATATCAGATCTAAGGAATGTAATGACTGTTAGTTGTAAGTCGAGATGAGATAGTTTGGCTCTAAATGTTGGTATCACTTGACAAAGAGGAAGAAATGCCGTTAGCTTTTGTGGTTATTGTTAGGGGCAACGAAAGGAGAAGTTTATTTTGCGCTCGTCGTGTGGATTATTTTCACTTTTACATTGAAAGTATTTTTTAAATATTTAAGATATGAGTGAAAGAACAAGAAGAATACTGCAATTAGCCTTGTGTAAAGGTAAATATGAATTAATATGAAATTATTTGGCAACAAGAAGCTCACTTCAACTTAGTGTTATTCGTGCATAACCGTAAATTTTTTCTAACAGCTAAAAGTAAAATGTAAAGGTAAAAAACTTAGTATTAGTTATGTTACAAAAATTCAATTTACGTTTAATGAAACAACATTTGCTTGCAAGAAATTATGGTTCTTTAAGATTATTTTCTGCAACACCAATTTGCTCAAGTTTATTTGGCTGTATTAGTTCAGAAATAGGCACGTGCATAAATTTTATAAACTTATTAAACAATGTTTTTAAAATTATGTTTGAAATCTCAGTTAACTTGTTTGCAACTGATTTTTTGTATTGTTATCCAGTTACAACAAATATTGTTTTCTCCTCTACAGAAACCAACGTAACATTATCTAGTAATGAATGCTAAAGCCATTGTTGAGAATAGAGAACATTGTGGCAGTACACTAGAGATTCCAAATGAATGTCATGTTAACGACAAACATAACGATGATCCTAAAATAATAATTTATGAATGCCACCTAGAACCATGTGCAATAGGTAGCGATAATAGCTCGTTACATAACATAGTTTAAAATAGGAATACCAATTGCAGTTGGTGCCCTGCAAAGCAGTCAAGGACTGCTAGCCATAGATATGTATGATTCTTCTAAATGTGACATCACCTTAGAAATATCTAGTAATACTAGTGAATTAATAAAACTTAGTACCATCATTTATCTCAGTACAGTAAACTGCTAATAATGAAATCCAACGTATAATTCTTGCAAAATCAACAAACAGGGGCATCACACAGGTCGCCGTGGCAACATAATCTAGCATTAGTGAATTCAGGCCCTTCGCTTCAACATAGCTACCAGCAGTGACTTCACACAGTTTGTGTCAATTTCAACAGTGAGTAATAACATTTCGTTATTTGCCTCAACACCAGCTACAAGCTGTACCAGCACACAATTTGCAAGAGCAAAATCACTCAACGTTAGTAATATCATTTTCGTTACTGTTGAATCATTTTTATCCATGTATAGTAATAGGCACTTGTGGTGAAATCACAGAATTTACTTAAGCAGCAAATACGAGCAGTGTAAGTGCACAGTTAATGTTAAAACCTCCACTCAGCATAGCTGTACAAAAACTGGCCAACTCTTACACATTACATTAGTAGTAATTTCCTCCAAATAAAATAATTTTCTGCTCCATAGTTTTTGTACAAGAGCATGTCGAAAAAGCGATTTGACTTTTTCCCTGCTTACCTGAAGTAACTATTCAACCGATACGGATGACATAGCTAAAAATTAAAGTAAATTTATTAACTTAATGAATGACACCTTCGTAGTTTAGGGTAAAAATTATTTTCAAAAAAATTCAGGTACTGAAGGATATGCAAAAATTTAGGTGCATTTAAGAATTTTTTTTAAGTACCAACAATTAATGAATTAAATTACAAAAATGTTATAGTGTAACTTAATTAATTTACTTTCATTCTAAAATATTTAATTCGTATCTTTTGAATACTTTGACATGCTCTTACACAAAAACCATGGAACAAAAAATATAATTTTTGTAGAAAATTACTATGAAATGTGTAAGAGATGGACACTATTTGATAAAATTATAAAATGACGAATTTTTCGGGGTAGATCAGTCTCTAAATGTACCGAAATATATCTTGTCCAAATTGATGTTACGAAGAAAACATAGCTAGTCTAGTTTAGCTTCTTGAATTGATATTAGATACCAGAAGCCAAATCAACATTTCTTTCTTTGACCTTTGATATGTCTTTGGGATATGAATTAGGAGGTAATGTCCTAAATCATTAAATGTATTTCATTATAAAGTCAAGAGTTGGTAAAAATATTTATATGTAACCAATTTGTCGTAAATTTCTATTCGCTTGTTCCAAGAATCTCTATATTTTAATATAATTATTCGTTTTACATGTCATACCATGAATTTTGAAATAAAACATAATAAGAATTAAGATAATGTTATAAATATGTTCCGGAATAAATTTAGGAAATTATTGAATAACTGTAGGAATGCCTAATATTCCGGCAAGAGAACCAAAACGTTGTCTGTGGAATTTAGAAGTGTCGGACGTAAAGAAAATTGTAGTTTTCCAACTTCAAAATTTTTTGTTTTTTGTTAAGTTAGATTAGGTTACATTGGTTATGTTAGCTTTGGTTAGATTTGGATATTTGACCATTACCGGAAAGTTTTTCATTTTTCGTTAGATTAGATAAGATTAGGTTACCTAACCTTACTTAAGGTAACCTATCCTAACATTGCCGGACATAAACATTAACAGTTTACTAGTAAAATAACTTAACATAACCAAAACTAACTGAAACTAATTTAAACTAACATAACTTAACAAAATACAGAAAATTTCGCAGTTAGTAAATTACAATTGTCTTTGCGTACGACTACATCTAACATCTATTTAAATTTTTTCATTAATAAACTACGCCTTTATAAAAGTCATTGATTTGGGCAGTAGACAATGAGTAGGGAACACTGCTTCTTAATAATATCCTCTCATTGCAATAATAGTTCGAACAATTTGTCTAATGTACTGGGATACACTTAGGCCACGTAAGGGTGCTGCCTAACACGCGCATCAAATAATAATAATAGTTAACTTGCAATCGGGCAAGCTGTAACCTCCTCCTAAACTCTCCAAACCCTCACCATTTAAAATCTTCCGAAAGTAACTTCCACTCCGTCACCAAACTTCCTAAGCATAGAATGCCTGCCCCGCTCCTTTCTGCTACTTTCCTGAATTTTGTTGCTGTTACCCCACTCCCTTACTCATCCTTAGTTAACAGGCAACCTAACTAATCCCAGCTTCCCTCTCCATTAACCACCTTGTACGTCCTGTCCAGCCTTTTATTCAACACATTCTATTTCAGTTCCTTCAGCATCACAGAAGGCCGAAAGTTCCCTTCACTCTCACCAACCTTCCCTTGCTTTCTCCATTCATCCTTCCCCCGTATTGTCGCCCGTATTTGCACCATCTCCAGCTCCCGCACCTGGGTCCCACTCGGCTGCTGCATACTCTATCGTTGGTGTTCATTAATACATATATAACTCTGTCAATTCTGAGTCTCTTATGCGCAGGTAGGCGGCACACTTAATTTTTTATGGTTTACATTTTACACCAACTAGAACTGTTTATTTGTTTTAGGCAATAATAGGACAGCACCACCTGTGCATGATTAAAGTTTTTTTTTAAATCAACCTAGAAGCACATGTCAGAAATGTCAACTGCTGCTTATTGTCCACAGAAAATTGTATGTAACTTCAAAAATTTTTAATCGGCGGCAAAATGTCATTTGAAGGAATGGTTGGATTAAAAAATAACTCGTAAAACACCGAGGAAATTTTTCCATCCAGAAATCTCAAAGAAGTGAAGCTTAATTCATGGCTGTTCATCAGTTGGGCTTCTCCACTTGGCTACGACTTGCTAAGATTTACAACCTATCCACTGGCCTACTGGACTGCAACACCTGGCCGCTGACCTGCTGAGCTTTACAACCTATCCACTGACCTACTGGACTGCAACACCTGGTCGCTGACCTGCTGAGCTTTACGACCTATCCACTGGCCTACTGGACTGCAACACCTGGTCGCTGACCTGCTGAGCTTTACAACCTATCCACTGGCCTACTGGACCGCAACACCTGGCCGCTGACCTGCTGAGCTTTACAACCTATCCACTGGCCTACTGGACTG
>PNEQ01082193.1:0-11193 GCA_003012365.1 Medauroidea extradentata | reverse complement strand
CATGGCTGCAGGGGTTCCTGTTCAACACGGTGGTGCGGGACTTGTGTTCTAGTACCGTGCAAGTTGCCTGCCCTGTAAATGTTGTAGTCATTTTACTTCCACTGACACTGTGGACGCTGTTTGTGTGGCTTTGGTTGTTTATTATATGATAGTTCTAGGTTGTGCGTTTCTAACGTGTGTGGCGCATGGCTGCAGGGGTTCCTGTTCAACACGGTGGTGCGGGACTTGTGTTCTAGTACCGTGCAAGTTGCCTGCCCTGTAAATGTTGTAGTCATTTTACTTCCACTGACACTGTGGACGCTGTTTGTGTGGGCTCATTTTTTATGGTCTGGCGGCCGCTTAGAATTTACATCCCTTATGTGCATTTTGCTGCCTCTGAAATTGATTGCATATATTTGTCCACATAGCGCACATTTTGATGCACTCGTTTTGCACAGCTACCATTATCAGCCTACAGCATATTTGCACATTGTTGTCACATAACCGAGGTGTTGCTATTGGGCTTTAGCACTTATAAGAATGCATGATTTTATATTAAAAGATTGTGCCAACATTAATGGACCATGTATACCTTAAACATTTCGACAGGCTGGCGAAAACTGTTCGCATGGGCTTTATTTTTCTGACATTGCAGTTGCTATGTACAGCTCGTCGTAGGGATGTTGTTGGTTGTGGAACACAAGCAAGATCCGCGACTTCAATTCTCGACAAGTGTGTCCTTCCTTCTCGCCTGTATCGGTCGAGCCCGAATTTTGGTTTGAGCTTGGATTTTGTTTTGCGCCGACTGCACTAGCGTTGCTTGTCTTGATGATATTACTCACTACAGCAGTTTGAACTGGCTCCTGAGAGACAATATAGCACTTCAAATTTCGAGGTGGTAAGGAGGGCAGCAGTACTCAGTATTTTCTTGTGTATAGTTAACCACGGGAATTAGACATTCCTAAAAGAGGGGGAAAATATGTGGAATATTCTCATTCAGAACTGACTGTAGCGGTATCGATGATACTGCTATCTAATTGTCTTCATAGAAGTTATTGTGTGTAGTTTATGGCGTATTGTACAGGTGGCACCAAAGTTTTGAGTTTTTCGCCGCGATTTAGGCCATCTACATTGCTCTTCATACTCATAATCGAATTATTATCTGAAATTCTACTCGTTCCCGAGTTTTTGAACCAGAACGTCGTTACCAAGAAGTACGTAGCAGAAAAAGACCATGAACCGTGTTGTCCATTTTCGCATTCTCAGGTCACAACATTGTATGCTTAGTAGAATACAATCACCTTGTTTCTTTTTTGTGCCAGTTGTCTGATAAAATCTGAAGTTTATTGAGTATTGTAATTACATGTTTGAAGTCATCCACTTACGCTCAACTCCTTACTATAGTTATTTATTTATTGCTCGCCATATTACAACCAGAACCTGGCCAGTCTCTTCGAAATACCAGCGAATTAAATTACGAGCCTCAAAGTAATATATATTTATTTTTCCAGTATCCTTAGTTTCAGTTTTTGAGTGTAACACAGTTATTTGTAAATAACGTTCATACACCTTGTTGCTATGTCCATGGTTGGGTTTTGTTGTTGTTTGCTTAACATGAACTTTCTGGAAAAAATGCCAGAAGTAAAGAATCGTCTCCTAACAGAAATGTACAGGGATGCTCAGAATAAATGAACGGCTGTAAAAGTTGAAGTCCACTTCGGGTATGATTGGCTGGTAAACAAATGTAACGCCTCCATACCTAGGCAAACACGCAGTGCACATAGGCGTCTCCAATCACGGTGAATTCGGTGTCTGCGAAATACAGTCGCTCTTTTATTTGCTGCATATCAACCAGAATTCTCGACGAGCTATGAGAATACTCTGGGTGTCGTCGCAGGCGACTATAAATATCGGTCTACTGCGAGCGGAGGTAGAGTGATTGTGGCGGTCAATCTGTAAGTGTTCGCGACGGACTTGGCATCGAGGGACGAGTCGAAACCGGTGGATCCAGGAGAGACAGTGTGGCAAGTGTGGATAACAGTGGGACTGTTGAAGTGGTGTGAGTGAGTGCGAGAGCAAACGAACAGGTTATACTATAGCTGTACATTGCGAGATATTTCTGGAAGGAGGCTTATGAGTTCCGAGAACTGGTTTGGGGAGAGAGAGAAGTTTAATAATTATATACTAGAGTAGTAATTTAGACATTTTGGGAGATTTACTGTATATATTATCGGTAAATATTGATCTAAAAAGTGTGAATCGCAAGAGCTGTTTGCTTAATGTAGAATGTTACACAGGTTTAGCAACCAATTAAGAAATTTGCTTTAATTAATTTATTAAATTAGCTAAGCTACCCATCCATCCCAATCGAACTAGGCTGTGCCCAGAACAGTAAATTTGTTACAATACAATACAAATAACAGTTAGCAAGTTCGATTAATTCTTTCGCGTTAGAAATTAACAGGATAATAAAATTAAGGTATACACACAGATTAATAGTATTTTTTGTGATTATATTTACAATTTAAAGAAAGTTCTAGTTCTTTTATGTTAATGAAACATTAGATTATCTTAATTGTGTTTATTTTAATGTCTTAGTGTATTTGTTTGGTAAAATCTCACGAATGGTAATTAGTATACAGATGTACCGTGAAATATATATGCAAAATAATTCTAACGTAACGTTTTTTTCAATAATTTTTGTAGGAGTTGCTATACTGTTCAATCCATACTATTTGAACAACGTACAACATTCTTTACACCTAAGGTGCTCTGATTTGTATCACTCAGAAACGTATTTTCACTGTCTAGGATGTATGCGTTCTATTATGTATATCATTCAACAATCTGCGAACGAATGGTTTCAAGAATTGTCTGAATATGTCATTGGTAAAAATGAGTTATATTATGAAGTAAAAGTTCCTCCCTCCCTCCCTCTATTTTACTCTAGACTGATCCGAATGCATATTGCCACTGGTTTAGCACACGCAAATATTTTTCTCATTTGAAATATGGTTAACGAATGTCGTACAAAGATATTTTCAGTGATTTCCTTTTTGGCCTTGAAATAAATGAACGATATCCTTTGACATGCTACCAAAATTATGCACCTATAATAATAATTTCTACTAAAATGTAATGTGTTCAACTCATACAGCTCTTAATTACTTAATATTGTGTTACAGTAAAATTTTAATGGTATTTAGTAGAGTTATGATAACTTTATAAAAATTCGGTAGTTATGCATTGACGTGGTAATTTGGAAATATGAACTTTAGAGACCTAGAATATTTTTAATCTCCATATCTTCCTTAGTAACACACTAAAGACTCGATGTCATCACAAGACGCGAAAATATTTTTTTTTGCCCGAATTTACCGTTTCTCGCTAATTTGGCGAAGTGCGAAACGTCAACTAGCTAGTGTGAATAGTGGTGTAGAGGCCGTCGCTAGGCATCGTTAGAGTCAATTCAACAACAGCGCATGCATGTACATACTGCTCGACAAACTTGTGTGTCCGCGGAAAATATGTGAACTAGTTGTCTCCCTCTCTGTCACACAAATTGTCACTAGTGCTTCGGAAACTGATTACATTATGAGTCTTATGTAATTAAAAGTATGTAATAATGAAGGTAATATTTATTGTTTCGTTTCGCTCAAAAGCTTTGTATTTGTGTTTTTATCACACAATTTTCCTCGTAATCAGTGACTTACGCACTAGGCCGGAACTTGTGTATCCAATGTTAGATAGGTTATTTAATTCAAATTGCAACATTTAAATTATGTAATTGGCTATTGTTTTTAGGTACAGAACTGCTTAGAAAATTACGTTTTACCCCCAAATTTCCCTGAGATTCATGGACCTCCCACTAGTGAGACGTGAAAAATGAATAAACTGTTAACTGCACCTTAATACTTGTCTTTTCTAACACTTTTATTTACTTATAATTGTTTAAATACATGTAATTATTTAAAATACATGTAATGTTTGAAAATATGAGTAGTTTTTTTATTGCAGAGTTGTACGTCCTCACATTTGAAACTGAACATAATAAAAAGAAAGCAAACCAAAGCAAACTATGCTATTGCACCTACAACTGAGGCTGTGTTATGGAAGGTTGGGTTGTTATGAAAAATTTTATATTTTTATTGCGAAAGTAACAATTTTATGCGTTTACAAGGACGGCAGTGTATTTTCGGTTTCTGGAATTGGGATTTTCCTGAATAAGGATCTCTTATGCTATCTAATATTCTAATGATTTTATTTTAAAATGCTTTCTTACTGGTGTATTGGAGAATAAATACTGAGCAGTTTGGATTTTTATTACATAACTTATACGTAATTTTCAATAGAAGTATCTTCAAAACGTAGATTGTTCTAAACATAATCTTGTCATGAACCAATTGAGAAAAGACAACAAGCTTGTTAGTCTATCAGCTGAGTGAAAGAATGCCTTCTATCATGCGGTAAAGACGAGTGAGGTGTCATTTTATTCAGTATTTTGTGTAGATTACGAATATGCTAACCCGGAAATCTAAATCGGTATCTTCCATATCGTTTATAAAGAAAAAGTAAAAATATATAGTGAACTGTTGCTGCCGATTTTCCAAAAACTAGTGTTGGCAATGCGAAAATCGAGTTGACATCCTCAGTGAAAAACCTAGGACTCATTTTGAACAGCATTTAAAATTGGGCTCTTCGCGTAGCTAGCATATGAAGGAAGGTGCTGGCCACCCTTCACTCGCTAAAAAGCCTAAAATAAACCAACTCCCCTTACGCATTAAAAAATACCCTGTCCAGGCACTAATTTTTACGTTGTTTGACTACTGGGACGTGGTTTACAGCGACCTCATTGACGAACAAGCCACTAGATTGCAGAAGATTTGAAATACATGTGTACGTTATATTTTTAACCTTAATCATATCTCACAATTTCATAAAAATTTGTCCTGGCAACGACTGGAAAACAGGCGTAAATTACATTGCCTCCTTCTCCTAAGAAAGGTTTCGTATTCTAAATCTTCTTCCTATTTAAAAACTAAATTTGAATTGCTCTCCCGTCATAAAATTGGTACCCGCTCGAAAGCCACCCTGTATCTGCTCATATCTGAGCATCGTACTGGTGCTTATTCTAAACCTTTTACAGTTTCTGCAGCGCGCGTCTGGAATGCACTGGAGGAACACACAAAACAAACCTTGTCTCAACCTATGTTTAAAAGAGCTCTTTTTTTTTTCAAAAGTATGAACGCTGATTTTGATAGTGCAGAGTGAACAGTGGATGATCTCACTTTCATTCATTTGGCGCGAATGTGCGCGTGAATGAATTGAGAACGACTTCTGTAACGTTTTCTTTTCCTTTTTTTCTCATTTGTGTTTCGCAATGTATTTTATGTGTTGTTGTATTTTTTAGAGAATTGTGTACTTTTTATTGATGATATTAAAAGTTGTAACTACTGTGGTTAAGTGGTAGACAATTCAATATTGCCTTAACTACGCCACATGTAAATATAATTCTAATTAAAGAAAGAAATAAAAATAAATAAAATTACACCTCACTCGTCTTTATCGCCCGACTGAAGATATTTTCGTGAGAATTGGGCTCTAGATGATAGATCTGGCCCTGCAGATAATCCCTGTCAGTTTTGGCAACATGAGTTGCCACTTATTATCCTCTCCTAACTACTCCGCTTTCACTCAAGGTACTGGGAATAGAAGCAACATATCTCCACAAATAGGCTAGATGTCCTGTTTTAGTCAGGTAAAAATTGAAATTATTTGATTTTAATTACTGTTTTTACAGGATTATAATTATTCCAGAAATGTTCGGATTGCAACATACTATAGAGAATGGTAAGGTACAAGTTTAAGACATGGTTTTATTTGTTATTCATGTTGCATTACTTTACTACAGTTAACTAAATCATTTAAAAAATGCGTATTTACCACCTTTTTTTCTTAAAAAAGTTAAAAGATTTTTATATATATCAAATGTCTTAGACAATTATACGACTTTACGACACCTACTTCCGAAAACGATATACTTTCAATTAATTTGTTTTCTCAATAATTATCAATAACGGTACACATGTTTCTCACTGTTTAGCATACTGTACCGAGCACCCTTAATATGAAGTTCCGAAGAGCCTGATCTTAGAGCTAGATCTTCCTCTATTTTGAACTTCGAGTCACATTCCCGTGGCAGACATCTGCGAGTGAAAAGGATACTATACTTGTTTGACGCACTGAACATACTCTCCGAAGAAAAAACTCGTTCTTTCTGTGATCGTGTACAATATTTGCACATGTATAAAGTAAATTAGAAAGAAAATATACATGATTAACAAGCAACGTGTTTTGTAATGGAATATAATTGCTTACAAATAGTTACAAAATCTCTCTATTAAGAACCATTCGCAGAAAATATTTTTTTTTTTAGAAATTCAGGACACTGCTGCCATCTTGCCTCCGATTTACGAACAAGCACGGCCGTTTACAAAAATAGCAAATTTGCTACATAAGATTGTTTTTGTATTGCGTATGTGTACTAGGTACTGAAATTTAACTCACAACAAGAGCAGAAATAACAAAGAGTATATTTGTTGGCTTACTGGTTATTTCTTGAGCGGAATTTTCCATACAAATTTTTGGTAAGTAAAATCACAGTAGGTCTACATAATGGAACTCCAAACAATTACGTTACGACTATAAAAAATATTTACATTATTTGATAAAATTGCAAATGAGTAAATAATTTGCTACTTGAAAAAAATTATTGGGAGGTGCGGTGACTTGAACATATTTTCAAAAATAAGCGCAGTTACCACTACGCTGCGCTATCACACAATATTTTTGTTTAATTGTGAGTATAATACTGTACTTTACACAGACGTAACGTTAAATGCGTATTTCATTATAAAATTAGTACTTTGTTATGATCGTGTATCTGAAAATGAATAAGCAAAGTATCACCAAAATTTAAAAAAACGCTCGGTAACTCTGCAGTACTTCATTGCTTTTTTTTGTCTGTTTTAAAGAGCGAGGTTGTAGAAATACACGGCAAAAGTGCCATGGCTGCCGGCTGCAGACCATTGCGAAATGGTACCTTACCACCCCCAATAGCATGCGAGATTTTTTCGCATTAATTAATTTCATTTCGGGGTTAGTTTCACTCAAAAATAGCAGAATGGAATACTAATGTATTATAAATTTCGAGCAAATTCGCAGTGAAATGACATCGCAACATTTCAGTAACTGACCCAATGAACCTCGTGGTGATTTATATACTGGTACCATCCACAATAAATGAACCTAGATTACTAGTATTGGTTGACGAGCTGATCCGTGCAGAATTCGTTGATGAGCAAGACTTTGCAACGGTTGCCTATCGAGCCATACACTAAATTCGGTAAGATGTATGACAGAAAACGTAGTGATGCAAACTAGAACAGTAAATCACGATAAACAGTGTACAACTTCCTCGTCTCCTTTAAATTTACAGGTAGGTATTTACACCAATCGTATTTCCTATCTGGCACAAACTAAGAGAAATTATTTCAGCAAATACAGCAGTTTGTGGTCGTTTGTAAAGCCTTCCGAGTGCTCGATACTGCAATCAGCTAAGACGGCCGAAATATATTATGTTTCCTCTAAGTAGAACAAGTAAATTTTATTTTTTTAAATGCAGACTGCTTGCACCAGTTCATTGCATCACCTTATAAACGCTGGGAATGAAATTAAAAAATAAGGACCTTAAATGTATTAGTAAGGGGAGAAGATGGAGGTAAAAAAACTGTCTTCGGGATTTGAAAGGTGATAGTAGAGGTGTAAACAGCGATATACTGAGTGGAAAAAAGAGTAGGTTTGCATGCAACGATATTTTTTCATCATTCCTGTATCAAGTAAATCCAATTTTCGACAAAGAATTTTACTAAAATAATTTGTAAACAAATGTTATCTAAGAAATTTGGCTACGCGTTGTCAATTTTAATTTTATATGTTTTATTTTATTACATATTTTTGAAAAAAAAAAAACGAGTTTTTCAAAACGGCGACTATCTTCCATTCTAAAATGATTGAAATAGTATGTTGACCATTAGTCAATCGGCACTGATTCTAGAGTTATAGAAAATAAGATGCATTTAGGAAACAACATAGCAATCCTCATATCATAATTGGTATCCAGAAACAAGATGGCTACCTACTAATTCAAGATGGCAGCAAATGTAAGCAGAGGTCAAAGACCAGGTCATAATAACTAAAGTCATCGTAATCCAATATGGGGACGCATTTAACGCTCCACACTCATGACTGTTAAGGTTTTACGGTGTGGAGTGGGATATTCTTTACCGCAGTGAGTTGTTACTTCTCAACAGCATGTCTAACAATAATAATATGACAAAAATCCAAACCTATAGATAGCCCCTTAAGCAAACGAGCCCATACATTTGAAAACTATAAGAGTACGTTTTAAATTGAATACATTAACAATAATATTTTATGCTATAACTAACAAATCAATCAAATATAAGTAGTTCCCAATTATTTATTTTTCTTAATTCTACATTAAACGTGAGAAAATATAATCAGTCGTATGTTTAACGGTTTTTCCGCGCGTACATAAATTCGAAGAGTAGCATTTTAGCGATCGATAAAAAATGTAGAAAAATCTGCAGAAATTATATATTTCAGTCGCCGGTCTGGCAGACCTGTATTATTGGACTAGGTTAGAGCAGTGCAGAATATCTTGTAGTACAGTATACGTATATGATATTACAATTGTGAACTTATATACTGTACAAAAATGCTGGAGCCAAACAAACATTTACGTAGCGATTCGGGATCACAGAGTGCAAGTTTTCTGGCATATAACCACTGCATTTTACATAAATTGGGAATTTTCTATGCAACGAAATTTAAAATGTTAAAAATGTACGTGTTTAGGAGAAGTTATTTTAATTAATAATTGTATAATTTATTCCCTACATAAATTACTTCCTTTGGCGACATTTTTTCTAGATTAACTCCTCAAGGCTTCTCGTCCGACAAAATTACTACATTCCGACATCGTATTTTTCGTGAACATTTACTCGAACGCTTTACAACATATTTTATATTATGTATACGCACTAGAGCCTGTGTTTGTTTACTTTTTACGTTCGTCTTCCTTATATAGTTTACTGGCGGCTATCTAACCTGCTGCCGATGGTGACCTAGTGGCCGGTTTCACCAACCTTCGTTAAACCTACTATAGGATGTTCACTATAAACTCAGCAGAACTTCTAATTAGTTAAAAATATGTTTTATTGGGCCAATATATGTTAACTTTTGAGAGTGTTGATACGTTTACTCTGGTTTTTAGTTATACGGAAGAGTTCATGTTAAAATTAGTAAAGATAACTAAAAAACGGCCGAAAGAAAACTTAATGCAGATCTCACTTTATCGTGAACGGCCTATATGATGGCTATTAAGGGGCCACCCTGCCTGCGCTTCAGATGCGCTGCAGCAAGTTACGACTATTCTTTTATTGACGAAACTATTTAACGCTAACTATTTATACCTACAAAATGAACACATACTTCAAACCACTGCGCTATAGTTTTAAAAATTCGGCACGTTTTTAGAAACACTACTTTCGAGCCCCTTAAAATGGCCATATATATTTTTCCAGGTTGTCTTATCTGGAAAAATAACAACAGAATTAGACAAACACAGCTATAGAAACAAGCGTTAGACTTTGAACTACGCTGTCAACAAATACAATAATGTGGTCACTGCTTGAAGTCTCATAGGAAAAATAATAATAGTAAAGCACTGCTAACCATCTGAGTAGCTTGCACGGAGAGGCGATAATACATTACATACGTCAGTCAACGACGACCTTACCACTCCTGCCTCACACACACAAACGCAACCTATCTAGGGAGGCCCCTTAAGTTGACAGTTCGTAAAATGTTGGTAGTTCATTAATTATGTTTAATTATTTAATTAAATGTAATTTTGGGAAGTTTAACCATTGACACTGCTTGTTTAAGAACACAATAGATACTGATTGTGTTGTGACGTCGGATGGTCCCGTTTACTAATCAGCGTATCATCGCTTAAGGACACAGCTTCGTAAAAACCAAACATAGAGATACATGTCCATTACTATTAGTGTTGTTAAATGAACAAAGAGGTTGATACATGGGTGTGGACACTTGTTTAATGGACACTCGTTCTAAGTGACAGTATCATTTTTTTTCTTGATTTACGAAATGCCTATCAGATGTGAGTAGGTTCACAGATTTTTTTTCACACCTTTTAGGTACTTTATCTAAATGTCGGTACTAGAACAAATTTGTTCTCAAGCTGTCGAGATACGTTTGGAAGTGGATAGAAAGTTAATCATAATTTTTCATAAAACATAGTCCGTAAAATATGTAGGCTTACGTCTACTATACTTCAGGCTGCTCCGTCAAGAAGGGGGTCATAGAGCTTTCAATGCTAAAAATCAGATTCTCATATCTCTGGGTGTATTAAATTTAGAACATTCATTCAAGTTGCATTTTCTTCTATGGAATAACAGAAATGGTGGTAAATGTTCAGAAAATTAAAAATTCATTTATAAAGTACTTTTTTGGTAGGTTTAAAATCTTGGAAAAAGCTGAAAAAGCCAAAAAAAGAAAACAGGCTCTGCTAACCGCATGATTATTGCGCATACAACACTGTTTATTTTGTTGAGTAGAATAAAAAAGTCCGCGAGGGCACCTATCTATCATTAATAGTTTACTCACAAATTAGCAAATTGTAAACAGCATGCCAGTGTTGCACGGAAGACGGCCGCCGAAGCGACATGCTCGACAGCCGGATGTGCCGTTGACCTAGGAGTAAGAGCGTGCAGTGTTGTCATACCTACTTGTCGCGCGGCGAGCAGCTGCCCTTGCAGTACAGGGTAGTTAGACTTTGACCCGGACATTTAGAATAACAAGCTGAAACTTTTAGGACATGCTAAGGACACCTTCCTTTATAATATCCTAAAAGTCCCAAAACATCCGGTTGCGGGTTTTCTCGTAGTGCTCCAAAACATGTCGACATGTGTCGTATGTGCTCAATAATACTTTGATTGATAATAACAGGTCAACTAATTGTCCAATCTTGTTGATTTTTTTTTTAAACTTTCATAATACTATGGTATTTCTTTTGCATACAGTCACATTCCTTGCAAACCAACAGAG
>PNEQ01082192.1:0-11192 GCA_003012365.1 Medauroidea extradentata | reverse complement strand
CATATGTTTATTTATGCTAAGAGTAATTTTTAATGTTTGTTTATTTGGTTGCTGAGGCATTCTTTTGAAAGTATAGCTTTGCTTTAAATGCTCAGCACAATATATTCATTTGTTTTTATCTCTTTGGTTACAAGAATAGAGATTTTAGAAGGTTTTAAGTCAGTTCTTGGTCCTTCAATATTGACATCAGCGTCCAGGAATTTATAGACTTCAAGACCAGCTTAACATAGTCTATCTTAACAATAAAATGGACCAAGTTGTAGAGATTATGGTAGGGAGCGAGGGAGGCCCCAATCAGGCGCTCGAGTAGATAATTTTAGTGCTGAGTTGCCAGTTTTGCTGTCCGAGAGACGTGGCGTCTCTAGCGCCATGTCTGACGCCATCCACATCTCCAGTCTGGTTCTAGAAGAATACTGTAAGCTGTTCAATTTTTTTAATGCATCAATGTAGCTCGAACAGGAATTAGTTTTTTTTTTTATCTTCTAGCCAAGTCTGGTTACCCAGTGGTCGTTTTCCATGAGTTTGGTGAACTGCCGACTTAAATTTTAATCCAAAGAAACTTTTTTTAAGGCTTAATTTTGTGCTGCATTTTAATTTTCAATTAATTAGCAACAAATTTGGACATTTTCGCTACCCCCTAGGTAGGATGTTACACATTTTTTTCTTTTGGCACTTCAAGTCTTTTAAGTTACGTCAATTAAATTAAGAAACTTTCAACACCAGTTGCATGATTTAATCCAGTACGTTTTTTTTATTTAGTCTAGTTGGCTTCGTTTAGTAGTGCAACACTGCAATGTATTCTAAAGTTTCCAAGGCGCCCATTTATTTTATTATCATAATTCATTTATGATAAATCGTTCTTGTTTTTCTGTTTTATGTGTTAAATGCTTGTTCGTATATTTTAGAGATTGTCTGGCCAACTTAGTGGGGCCACGAGATTTAAACCAGACAGGCTACTTTGTAATCTCATTTTAAGATGGCTAACGGGAATGAAAGAGAGGCTTATTTTTACGTAGTTCTATTTATCATGACCCAGATGAACTAGAAAAAGAAATGGATGACCTCAGAGCTAATACTAGGCCTAATGCAATCAATATTGTCAGGGAAGTATTGTCTGATGCTATCCTACCTGAATTGTTTTCTAGTAATGTGACGGTAACGACCGAGTTGCATGATGGAGGGGCAGGTGATGCACAAACACCAAAGGTTGTTCAAGGTCAGGACGCGTTCCCGATATCTAATCCATTGTCTATGAGCAACGATAATTCTGACATGAACAACGTGTTGAGTATTATCATGGCTCAACTACAACCAATGAACGTTAATATTAATTCTCAAGTCAGTACGGTTAATGCTCAAGTAAATTCAGTTAATGAAGATTTGCGTGCTATCATAAACACACTGTCACAGAAAATGGAAAGTAGGTTTGCTGAGCAGAATAGACAAATTCAGTCTTTGAAAACTGCGCAAACAGAACTTGAACACAAAGTTGAAACTCGTATATCTGAGATCGCCACAGAGAACACAAAAGTTTTGGTACAGTTGCGCAACGATGTAGAATCCACTTGCGAAAGTTTTGTAGTACAAATGTCAGAGATGGAATCGAAAGTACAGGAGATTGATTGAAACTCAAGTTGCACACATAAATACACAGGACAGTGTACCCGCTGAAATTAATACACAATTACTCTCGTTAGAAGGACATGTAGAAAACAGGCATTGTTTAACTGAACAGGCCCACCATCAGGCACGAGAAATAATTGCGAAACAAATTTCAGACGTAAAGGCACAGCTCACTAACAGTGATAAAAAAATTAGAAGCTGTGTTGTTTGAGATACAGACAGAGAGAGAAAAGGCGACAGAAAATGCTGCACGCGCATCTGATAACGTTGTTGAAGGTCACACTTCACATACACACACGTGTGACACAGCGCCGGCCGTATCAGCTACTAACATCTCATTCTCCAGTGTCATCAACCCAACAGCTGCTTTAATCCACCATCCAGCCAAGCAGTGGTCCGAGGGTGTACCAACATACTCTGGGAATAGTAATGAAAACCCAGTTACCTACCTAAAACGACTTGATGAAATAGTAACATGTTTGGTCTTTCTGATTCCGACAAATTAAGATGTCTTGGTTTAAGTTTGAAATCCGCAGCTTTTTACTGGTGGGAGGTTGTTCGTGACATGATATCTACTTTTAAAGATTTTTGCTCCAAGTTTTTAAAGCAATTAAACTGAAGGTAATATCAGAGCAAATTTACCACTAGAGAAGTTCGATCCAAGGCGAAAATCACTAGAACAGCACTTTAGTGATGTTTACGAAAGATCGCGACACCTCACAGCACCAACGGAAGATGACGAGTTTGTGGAAGTCATCTTAGCACAACTGCCACTTCGATTCCAGGAAAAATGGTCCGGACGTACTTATTCCGACTTAGCAGATTTCCGATTTCAGCTGTTAAGGCTCGACCAATTGGATCGCTTGTCAAGATCACAACAATCTAGGGAAAATGAAAGGTTACCAAACACTAGAAACCCTCCATTGTATCCAAGTCAGACACAAGATAACACACATCATGTTACAAGTAATAATAATGCCGGGGTGCACATGCTTGATTTGGAATATAGCAAGCATAACGTAAACAACATGCACAGCAACCAAGGAAAAACCAGATACAGTCCGGGTTACAAGCGTAGAGGGAGAAAGAAGGGAGGTCCTAAACAAAATGATGATTTTGGTAAACTAAATATTACAGAGTCTAACACTGCTAGTTTGCCACCAGTCAATCTAATGCAAACAGGCCAGTATGTACCTGTATCGCAACAACCTATGTTTATGCCCACAATTCCACCCCCTGTTCTAGTGCAACCAGGAGGTACACAACCTACTGTACATTTTGCTGTACCCCAGATGCAAGGATATTTTCCACGTAACTCACCATGGAATCCTGTAGCACCACCTTTCTCTCCACCCAACACAAATGCCCAATTTAGTTCACCAAGAATAGCAATTGATAACATTGCTGACCGTAACAAGTCAAACTAAAATGGGACAGCGGTACCTGTCTCCAAGCGCTGGTCCCTAATAATGGTCTAGAGGAGACAAATGAAGTTAATATGTGCACAGAAAATTTAGCAAGTAGAAGTTTACTTTTGGACAAAACTGACAGTGCTGTTGCTAATATGAACACTGTTATTTTGCATGATTCTGAGAGAGAATTTTTAGTAAAGGAGTTTGATGAAGGCATATCAAATTCTGCCATTACTCTTTGCCCAGAAATCAATTTAAAAATCTGTGGAGTTACTGTACCTACGCTGCTTGATAGTGGTGCAGAAGTGAGTTGTATAAGTGAAACACTAATACAAGAAATTGAGAATGCAGGTAGCAAGTTACCATATTTGCCTGTACCTAATTTAAAATAGTTGGTGTGACGTCTAGGTCTAGTCCAATTGTAAATCGCCAGACAATCATAGAAATAGAAAGATTAAGAGAAAAAAAAAATCATGGCCATTTTGATAGTTAGAGGCCTGGCAAAGTCGCTCATATTAGGAGCTGATTTTATGACTAAATTTGTAGTTGTTCTGAATTTCGGAGGTTGGTTGATTACTGGACCAGATAAATCATGTGTACCTACTATTCCTGATACATGGAACATTACTGATAGTTTTGTTGGGCTGCTAAAAAAGGATTTTGGCTTATTTCAGTTGAGTCAACAGCCAGACAGAACAAGTTCCTTGACTGAGGAAATGTTATAGGCAACCTCCGTAGCTACTACTATTAATGATATTCAGAAATTGCAATTGCATCACGTTTTATCAAAACACAAAGCAACCTTTTCTGAAATACCCGGTAGAAATACTCTCTATGAAGTCCTGATTAAAGTCATGGGGCATGAACCATTTCATAAGAAACCATACCCAATTCCAGTCAAGTACTTAAGTGAAGCTGCAGATTACCTGCGCCTGATGCTGAGCTGGAATGTAATCAAGAGAGAATCTAGTCCATACTCAAGTCCATTAGTTTGTGTCAAGAAAAAGGACGGTATTGTACGCCTATGTTTAGATGCTCGCGACATTAATAAGGTGACTGTCTAAGTTAGAGAAGGTCCTGTCCCTATTAGAGACATACTAAGGTTGTACCAAGGTGTACGATATCTGAGAACGCTTGATTTAACCAGTGGGTATTGGCAAATTCCTTTAGCAGAGTCCTCTAAACAATACACTGCATTTTTTTAGGAATCAACAATATGTTTTCCAAGTAATGCCGTTTGGTCTCTGCAATGCAGTTGCTGAATTTACCAGGTGTTTAGATGAAACCTTAGGCGAAGAATGTAAAAGTTTTGCACGTGCATATGTGGATGACATTTTGATAACTTCTAATTCTTTTGAAGAACATTTACAGCAAGTTGATATTGTACTAGAAAAGCTTTGTCAAGCAGGGATGACTGTGAAAATTAGGAAATCTGTTTTCTGTCGTACAGAATTACCATTCCTGGGTCATATACTGACTCCCGACGGCATACGAACAGCACCAGATAAACTTCTTATTATTACTCAGTTTCCAGCTCCTAAAAATGTAAAGCAATTAAGAGCTTTTCTCGGCGTTATCTGCTTTTACCTAAATTACTCCAACCAGATAGCAAAAATAGCTGTTCCATTATTTTGCCTGTTGAAAAAAAATCAACCCTGGCAGTGGGAAGAAACATAGCAAGCTGCGTTCTAGGAGCTGAAAGCTTTGTTTCTACGCGACCATGTCATCTACCATCCTATCCAGGGAAGGCCGTTCCTTTTGTATACTGATGCTTCTTCATACGCCTTAGGTGTGAAACTTTCGCAAGAGGATGAAAAGGGAGTAGAGAAGGTAGTGGCAATAGCCAGTCGCACTTTAAATGCTGTAGAAAAGAACTACACAGTCACTGAACGAGAAGCTCTTGCTATTATTTGGTCCCTTCAAAAATTTTGAGTTTTGTTGATTGGTGAAAATATATTTTTGCTAACTGATCACCAAGCTTTAACGTGTCTCAGAGCAGGGAAAATGTTTGGTGATCTTTTAACGTGTTGGTGTTTATTACTTCAGGAATTTGACCTTGAAATTCGCTACATCAAAGATTCTGAAAATGAAGCAGCTGACTGTTTGAGCAGGATACCAGATGGAGATCCTAGTCACATTGAGCCACCCAAAGGTGTTAAGGAATTTATTGTGGCCAGTGGTAAAGCTGAGTGTATAGAAGCCAGCTCTAAGTTAAATGAGTTGCTCAAGAACGTTAACGAAAAACAAAATCAAGATGAGTTCTGTAAGAAAATCATCCATAAACTAAGTCAAGAGCCTGAAGAACATAAAATTCATCGAAATTATTGTACATCACCGGGAGGAACATTGTTTCAACACCGTTCATCTCAGCATTGTTTCGAGGAATATTGGAAACCAGTCATACCGGAATGCATCTCTAAAGAAGTTATTTATGAGGTACATAATTTATTAGGTCATATTGTTTTGACCAAACTATACGAAACACTTTGTCGGCATTTCTATTGGTCTAAAATGTTAGGAACAGTAAAAGAAGTGGTAACTTCATGTGATGCCTGCCAGAAAAGCAAACATCCTCATGCAAATTTACAAGGCACTTTTCAAGCCGTCATTTCTGAGGAACCACTGAAGCTTGTTTCTGTGGATCTGTATGGTCCCTTACCAACTTCAAAAGCAGGAGTCAAGTACATATTTGTAGTAACAGACTTATTTTCCAAATATGTGAAACTATATCCCATTGTTCAAGTCAATGCAAAGACGCACCTTAGTAAATTAAAGTTGTTCATTGCAGAGGTAGGAAAACCAAGCTACATATTGTCTGACCACGGCAGTCAATTTACCAGTGAATTATGGCTAAGCTCCGAGAATAGTTTAGGCATTGTACCGACAATGACTTCTATTCGCCATCCGCAAAGTAATCCATACCATTGGTAATATACTCATAGTTTACTGTCATCAACAGCAATAGAGTTGGCGAGACAAGATTCCTCTCATTGAAATTGTTTTGAACCACACAGTGCACATATAGACAGGGTTTACACCTTATGAGGTATTAACTAACCAGTGCTCGGGGCCAGCCAACCTGAAGATCCTGCCTGTTATGAAATGTGAATACATGAAGGAAGAGGAGAAGAAGTTAATGCTAGAGGAAGTTTTGAAGCTAGTTAGAGCAAGGCTTATTTCGGCAGCTGAGAAACGGAAGAAATTCCAGAAGTTTTCTAAACTTAACAAGTTAGCTGTTGGAGATATAGGTCTGTATCTATAAACTGCTTTTGAATGATAACTAACTACTATCCCCATAGAGAAAGCATTGGTGAGTAGTTGGTTGTCATTCGAAAGCTGTTTATAGATACAACCCCTAGTGTTGAGGAGAACAAATCTAGTCAGTTCTTTGCTATAGCATATCACCAAAAAACTGATACGTTTGTACGTAGGTCCACTAAAGGTTAAGGCCATCATCAAAGAGAATTGCTATGACTTGGAAACGCTTGAGGGAAAGGAAGCTGGAGCATCCAACATTACTCAGCTCAGACCTTGCAAAGTACCCTGCGTGAAACAAGACTAGAGTAGAAAACGTTATCATGCGTAGGCCTAATTGACATGCAAGCAGCTTATAGTGGATCAAGTAATTTTTGTGAGGAAAGGCAGTTAGAATTGGCGTTACAGTTGTCCAGTCTGCAACGTTGTGGTTGTTGATGTTAGGAGAGGAGTCTCTGAGGATTATTTGTTATGGTTGTTGTGTTTATGTGCTATTGTTTAAAGTGTTCTTGTATTTTATTTCAGTGTTCTATGTATTATTATTTTAGTATCACCATAAGTTCTTACAGTAGATCTCAATACTGTTTAGTATGTTCTCCCCATCCTGGGTTGTTGTATTCCATTCACTGTTAGTACCAAGTACCACAAAGTTACTACCAAGATATAGAGTTCTGAAAATCTGCTTTGTTTACATGGTTTAAATACTTAATTGTTGTTTATGTTCTGTCTTGTGTACAAGAGAGGGGAATGCAAGGTCATGAAGAAATGTTGGTGTATTGTTAACACAGTTCAAGTTTTACTCCACACTCAAACCTTTCGACCTCTAAAGTGACCTACGTACATTTTTAGAACCAAATGAAAATTGTGTTGGTTAATATAAAGTTCTGTACTTACTTGTCTGTTAGTCCTGTGGATCTTCTAGCTAAAAAAGGATAATTTTTGTGGAAGATTTAATTAAATAAATTGCAATTTTATTTAGCATTTCTTTTCTTAGTCCTCCTGACTTCTACATGTTTTCATTTTTCTGAAGAACTTTGTAGATGTTGACCATGTTTTGTATACAGTGAAGTGAAATATGTTTGTTGTTGCATTGTTTTGTTTATGTACAGTGTGTTGATTGTCATACCTATGTATTTGTTTTACTGTTATGTCTGAGATTGTTGTTATTCGTTGTAGTGTTGTCTTCAAAATATTTCCTTTGACAATGTTAGGGAAATGAGAGCCACCCCAGAGCTCTCCCTTTTGTCACATACTGTTGTGGTATAGGTGGTCTTCCGACATATGTTATCTTAAGGAAAGATATATCGTAAACATATGGTAGAAATGCGAAATACTACTCAGTGATGTACGTCTAGTCCTTACATCCCTTCCATTTAAATTTTTGTCACTGTAATACATTTTTTAAATTTTTTGCTAGGTTTTGCACATTGTTGCCACCCAGTTAACTTTTGTCATGCGTGAAGGAAAGAAAAAACTCTACAAAAGTAACGTTGTGAAAATATATGTTGGAGATTGCAACAGTATTCACATCACAGTAAAACAATTAACTTTATGAACTTTGAGACGTTGAATGCACTATGAAGCAGCAGATAATGGCTTAGTTACAGCACGTGCCTAACATTGTTTCAGGTGAAAATTTTGTCAAACATTCTAATAAATAACATAAGAAAGTTACAGAATGTATCATAAAACAGTTTAAATAAGTGTTGGTGCAATAGTTACCAAGAATTTTCTACAAAATATACAGTAAAAACTTTGAACGGTAAGAGACGACACCTTCACGGAGTTGCATTTGTCAACTGTTTGTGTTTACTCACTCGCTCGTGATGTGATCAATTTTTCGTCGACTTCGAAATATCTCAGACTACGTTGATTATCGCAGCATCGTCCATTCTGAGCTACAGTTACAGTATTTTATTTTGTTGATTGTGCGATTTTCTTGCATATAACTGTTTATTTTCAGCAAGACTTTGAAATTTAAATAATAAAAGAGTGTAATGTTTTTATTCAATATGATGTGTAATTGTTTTCTTTTCAGCTGAGACTTTAATGATCTAATATTAGTCAAACTGTAAGATTTTTTTTGTCAGTGTTCTTCAGTTATTTGTTCTAGGGATGGGAATCGAAAGCTAAAATATCGATATTTACATATTGATATATCGGAAGGTTCCGATATTTTGTATTCGATATATCGGGGTTAAATTATCGATATATTGGTATCGATTTATCGATAACATAATGCACCAAAACATTTTCAGAACATTATCAAAAACTATAATAATCAAGGATTATTTCACAATAGTTAATCACTGCCTGCTATTTTTAGTATTCGGAAAGTATAGTATATGATAGTAATCATGGTCTAAGTTGTACAAGATTTACATCATTCTTTAAAGCATAACATTCAAATAAAAAGGAGCAAGTATGGCGGCAAGTCGTACAAAAAAATTTAGGTTATTTTATTTTTAATTAAAGCCTTGTCCGGAACGGCTATTTAGGTTACTAAATCGACCACGTGACCAGAAAATATTTGGGAATTCAGGGTGTAAAATTTACGGAAGTTAAGTTGCACGCTAAATCCCCAAATAGCTCCGTAAATTCGTCAATTGTTGTTTACTTTCATTTCATTTTTACATTTGGGATTAAAAACAATTTTTAACCATTTGAAAAGCATGGAAAAAAAATAAACACAGTGTATTTTAATATAGACCTACCGTAAATAATAATAAACGAGATACGTTTTTTAATATTAAACCATAGATGTATATAATTTCAAAGATATAACAACTTTTGGTACGTAAAATTCAAACAAAATAACATAATGTCTCTAGTTCCCAACTATGCTGTGCGTAGCCATGTTTCATAGCATTTGAATCTATCCACACTAAATTCCCAAATTCATAGTTTCGGACACAGCTTCACCGGCCGTGACTAGTATGGTAGAACATTGGATAGGCTGCGCTACGTAGTGGTTGTGAATTAGGCTTAATGGTATTATAAGGTTCAATTTTCATCAACCATTCACTTAATATTTTTTACTAAACATTTAAAACATTGAAACTGTAGGTTATCCATTGAACGTGAAATTACATATTTTTATATAACTTACCTTCCCTATAGAAAAATATTTGTTCAAGTTGTTGCCAGCAACATCTTCAACTGCACTTGGGTCATCTACTTCTTCAGATAATTGACACACTCTTGTTTCAGATGTTGGTTTTCTGTCAATTCCATAGGTTCGAAGTGTTGCCACCACGAGGTACCATTTGTGAACAAACTTTGCATTTTGTGCTTGTTTTATTTTCATTTAAGAAGTGATTCCACACAATATTACGTAATACACAATACTAAATTGCACTTAACACTTCTGAGACACTATCTGTAAAGTATTGCTACAAGCACGAACGAAAGGGAAAATGGGAATCCCCTACACTGCACATTGGTATATATATATCTGCAAGGTGAGAACTCATTGAAAACTATTAGAGACGAAAAATTAAAATAATTAAATTTTCAAACACTTCATATTTTGGGGATATTATTAAGATTTCATGTATGATTTAAATAAGTTTATAAAATTATCGAATTTTAAATAAAAAAACTTTAGGCGCAACTTACTAAATTAAATGTGTGCTCGGGTGTTTTTCTCTGGCCACTACGAAAGTAGTTTAATTCCTTTGTTTTCCGACACTATTCAGTATTCACAGTCTGTTAATTTGTCTAAACAATTTATATTCTATAAAATATCGGATATCGGTTGTATATTTATCGATAACTGATTTATCGGATCTCAGGATTATGGATTAATTTTATCGATATATTGGAACCAAAATATCGATATGCTAAAATATCGATATTATGGCCCATCCCTAATTTCTTCTCACGTGTATTTGTTTATTGTTTATGTATGTATACTCTTTCATTAATTTAATGTGCTAGACAATTCACTCACTCATAGGAGGGGCGTTCAATCTCTAAAATATACGAACAAGCATTTAACACATAAACAGAAAAACAAGAACGATTTATCATAAATGAATTATGATAATAAAATAAATAGATAATGGGCGCCTTGGAAACTTTAGAATACATTGCAATGTTGCACTACAAAACGAAGCCAACTAGACTAAATAAAAAAATTACTGGAATAAATCATGCAACTGGTGTTGAAAGTTTCTTAATTTAATTGAAGTAACTTAAAAGACTTGAAGTGCCAAAAGAAAAAAATGTGTAACATCCTACCTAGCGGGTAGCGAAAATGTCCAAATTTGTTGCTAATTTATTGAAAATTATAATGCAGCACAAAATTAAGCATTAAAAAAAGTTTCTTCGGATTAAAATTTAAGTCGGCAGTTCACGAAACTCTTGGAAAACGACCACTGGGTAACCAGACTTGACTAGAAGATAAAATAAAAAAAAAAAATTTAAAAAACAATGAATTCCTTGTCGAGCTACGGTGATGCATTAAAAAAAAATTAACAGCTTACAGTATCCTTTTAGAATCAGACAGGAGATGTGGATGGCGTCAGACATGGCGCTAGAGACGCCACGTCTCTCGGACAGCAAAACTGGCAACTCAGCACTAAAATTATCTACTCGAGCGCCTGATTGGGGCCTCCCTCGCTCCCTACCATAATCTCTACAACTTGGTCCATTTTATTGTTAAGATAGACTATGTTAAGCTGGTCTTGAAGTCTATAAATTCCTGGACGCTGATGTCAATATTGAAGGACCAAGAACTGACTTAAAACCTTCTAAAATCTCTATTCTTGTAACCAAAGAGATAAAAACAAATGAATATATTGTGCTGAGCATTTAAAGCAAAGCTATACTTTCAAAAGAATGCCTCAGCAACCAAATAAACAAACATTAAAAATTACTCTTAGCATAAATAAACATATG
>PNEQ01082191.1:0-11192 GCA_003012365.1 Medauroidea extradentata | reverse complement strand
TAGATATAAAAGCTGTAGAAGTCATTAAAGTCTCAAAACCACAATACCTTATACATTCAATACATAGACAATTAAAACTTACATTCTTCCTGGCACGTGGTAACTATGGTCATAGAATAGTAAATACCTAGGTTAATTGACCAATAAATTGAAATTTATACGCATCTGTAACATTGGACAAAATGCTATGTTACAGTTGTATAGATACTTTACTTAATTATTGAATTTCTCAGTATCTGTTACCATTTACAATATTTTTGTTGTTTAGTTCTAATTTTATCGTGTTTGGGAACCCTGGTTTTTAGACAGGATGCAGTTATTTTACAAAGGAAACAGAAGTTTCTTCACCGGGATTCTATCTCCCATCCTCCACACCGAAGTTGAAGTTGTAGACAGAGGAACCTCAGGACGGGCGACGGGGCACCTTCGAATGATGTGAGCCGGCATCGTTCGCCATATTGAATAACTTTATTTTTCGTTCCTATGAAATTCTGAGAAGGAAATTGTGAAATTTGTTGCTATATTACCGATTCTATTTACCTCACTCTACAATAAAAGCATCGCAGTTGAACTTTTAACGTATATTTAAGTCGTAACCAGTCGAGCAAATTAAGAATATAAAAATAATTTCTCGACTGATTGCGGCTTAAATATACGTTAAAAGTTCAACTGCGACGCTTTTATTGTAGCGCAAGGTAAATAGAATTGATATTGTAGTAACAAATTTCATATGAACGAAAAATAAAATAATTCGATATGGCGACTATTGCCGAGCCTTAAGTATCTGAGTGGACGTTCAGCTGAAGATGCACAAGTACGTGGCTATAGGCATTTTCTAAATCTCACGCGCGGGAGTCGGGTAGGTTAGTAAAGTCACGTGGCCAGGCGTTGTCGACCGCCAAAATTCTGATTTATGCTGCCTGTAATGCTGTTTAGGGTTTTAAGATTCCGAAAAAAGGACTAATTTTTCTATATCCTAAATATTTTACAAAATTCGATCTCCGTAGCAAATTTTTGGACACGTTGTTTCATATGTTACGTATGATATTCGTTTCGTGCTTGTCTCTTCGATATTTTGAACACATTTCATTCAGTTTCACTTTGTTCAGGTTTTCGTTAGGGACTGATACTGTTAACATATTTTCGTACCAAATGGTGGTTTTCGTATACCAGCTACTTACTCTTCTCAAGAGTAGGGTAATTGAGTAAAGTAAAGAGATTTTGTTAGCATTTAAGGGGGTAAGTACCTGCAATTTTCGAATACTTCAGTTTTAACCCTAAGTCACCTACGATGAGATTTATAAAAAAATGTATGTTAAGTGCTACCATACTGCCACACATTCACTACATTTCTTAGGTTTAGACTAGTAGCCTTCAGGAAAGAAAAGTCATTTTTTACGCATGGTCACAGGTATAGTATAAGTAATAATATTCAAGTAATGCCAACCGTATACAATGTGAGAAAATATTCCCTCTGCCTTGTTGAAGCATAACATGTTATGGAAAATTTGTAGGCCAAATTATATATAGAAGTACATTTATTCCAACATGGTGGGTACTAATATCCCTTAACATCTAGGATTTTAGCGCTGGGGGGGGGGGGGGGACAGCAGGGGTGAGTATGCAACAGCGCCAGAATGACGGGGCGGGGAAACAGGAGATCCCCGAGAAAACTCCCCGAATAGCGGATTCGTCCGGCACGATTCTCACAAACGAATATCCGGAGACTGACCCCGCCGGGAATCGAATCCGGATCGCCTTGGTGAGAGGTGAGTGCTGTAGCCACTGCGGCCAACCACGGCCACAAGGATAACTGAGGAGTGAGTGAGTGAGAGAGAGATTTTGGTCAGAGCGTAACATCAAGGTCTTCAGCGCTGGTGAGGGGTGACATGAGGTGAGTATGGAGCAGCACAGGAATGATAGGGCTGGGGAAACGGGAGATCCCCCAGACCGACCAGCGGCATCGTCCGGCACGTTTCACACGTGCGAAAATCCGGAGACCGACCCCACCGGGAGTTGAACCTGGATCGCCTTGGTGGGAGGCGAATGGTCTGACCATTCGGCCACCGTGGCCCCTGGTAACTGAGGAGTTGATAAAGAAGCGGTCAGATGAGCATTTGATGACGGATGAATTTCGCTCGAGTTATGTTTGGAACGTCGCGAAATGAAATTTTGGCTTACCTCTCCTACCATCATGAGGTTTCGAAAACGCCTTGTATTGTTTCGCGAAAGAACACTGCACCTCCTGCGAGTGCACACACTGCTGCTGTGTGTCGTCGCCTCATCGACATCCGTGGCGGACTAATAGAAATGCTTCATCTCGCCTGCCAATAGAACAGTCCACAGCTGCCACCGGCCTCTCTCTCACTCTCTCCCTACCCCCTTCGTCACGGCTACCAGATTAAAATATGCATAGGGACGATATGTCAAAGTCGATCCGGAGGGACTGAAGACTGCAGTGGAAGGGCTTCCAGGAGGAAGACGAGAGGGGGACCATTTATAACAAGCAGTTTCTTTCGGAGATAAAGTGAGATTTCTTCTTCTTCTTCATTCTTTATTTTTTCCTCCTTACTCTTCTGTCGGTTCACTGCCCCCCTCTCCCCCTTCTTTCTCAATTCCCTTCCCGACTTAAACCTCCACCGCTCATTTCGCTCCATAATTAATCTACTGGAACCTGCAGGTCTTCTTAAATGAAGCCGTCCGTAAACAGAATGAAGCTCTTTCCAAATACGATTTCCTAGAATTATATGAGGCACCTGCGAAATTGAGAATCACCTGGCTCTTAAGTTTAGGTTATACGTTATTCCGTAAATACCAGTTGCTTAAATAAGCATGTATTATAAATTACCTTAGCGTATAACAATTTAAGCATGATGTACAAGCTGATTTGTATTGAAAACGAAATGTAAAAGCAAGGTTCTACATTTTGAAATTAATATGTTTGCCAACATTGGTATTATTTCACTAAAGAAAGTTATACTCATCGTAATGTCACTACTTATGAATGAATCATTGTTGCCGCGCAGTTCTATTTTAGGTTAGATTTGATGATATTTTCAACGTTAAAGATGCAAGAAAGGAATATTCTTCAAATGCTAAACTTGTTGAGCGAGGTAGTTAAAGATGAAAATCTGCAGAAAGTATACAGACATGAAGACTAGAAGTTTGTAAATAATGTTATTGTAAGTAAATATTAAATTACCCAGAGGGGACTGTGGTTGGCGCAGTGGCTAGAGCACTCGTATTCCATCAACGTGATCCGGGTTCAAATCCCAGAGGGGTCGGCCCCTGGACCTTCGCCGGGCGAAGCCGCTGATCGGTGGGTTTTCCTGGGGATTTCCCGTTTCCAACGGCCCTTCATTCCTGCGCTGCTCCATACTCATAACATGTCATCCCTCACCAGCGCTAAAGACCTAGGCTGACCAAAATCTCTTCACTTTACATTTCTTCATAATAAGAGCCCCGACTATTAGTTTTCAAGTTATCAGCGCAAACAGATATCCATTAGTCGGGATCAGAAAATCATAATTCATATTTTTCATGAACAGAACATGAACTACAAACATCATTGTCTTAAAAACGGATCGTCGCTCACTGCTCAAGCTCAAGAAAAATCCAATGCGACTAGAGTTGGGGCTATGCTACCCCATTTAAATTCAAATAGGACAAGTATTCTCATTACACCCTTGAAGGTTACCTTAGCTAGCATTACAACCTCCAGGGTGAGCGCGTTTAATGACTAACAAACAACATGCTATGGTTAGAGATTATGGTTTGTTGCTGGAAAACTTGACTGTAGTATTTCAACGCACGTTCAGCTTACAGAAAGATTACTGCCTTTCGCTTGTACTTGGAGTTGTTGCTCTATTTGGCTGAGCCTATAAGACTTAAGTTGTAATAGTTCATGCCTGTTATTGGTCGCCAGACAGCTATACGTTGTGGCAGACGTACATCACCCAATCATATATATGTTTCAATAAACTACAGCGTTTTTTGGCGCAGAACATATTCGCGATATACCTTCATTTCTAGCTACGGTTGGTAACTAAAGTTGTGATAAGGTTAATTCTACTACAGGGTAGAAAGAAAGTGTGTTTTCTTATGGGAGGGCTTGGCAGAGGGAAAATTTCTGCCTCTAGTTTCGCTGCTATCGCTAAAGGACCAGATCATATACGAAACCGTAGTAAAATTAAATTTAAATAGGCATGGAAGCAATGGAAGTCATTTAATTTACTTTTAAAGTGAAAACAAATCAGTTCCGTGTTTAAAATTATTAAATTAATGTAACTTAAAGTTCAGGAACCCTGCGTGAATGGTTAATTTACACCTCTTACAAATACCTGCGCTCTAGCGGCAGAAATTATTCATGTGACAAACATTTCACAGTGGACTTTCCAACTTGTAGTAGAATTAACCTTAGTTGCGGCATCCGGATGACTCCTCCGCCACGCGTGCCCTAGTTGCATGACCTAACGCCTCCCAGATGTCTTCCTGCCCGGCCCATTTTTTTTATCGCCGTGAGCTTCATAGGTAGAACCACACAATAAATAGTTAGAGATAATGGTATATTGCGAAAAAATTTTGTGCTAACATACCCTTGAAAACGCTGTAGTTAATTGCAATATATATGAGTAGAGACATGCAAAATTCGCGTTATTTTCTGACAGTTGACTAGACTCCAAGTGACTATTGGCTCGTTTGACGTCTGCCACTGGTCAATATTGTCGTGACTTGCCGCGGAGAATGCTTACACGGTAGAGACGCCAATCTCTGTACAGACATAACACACGTAAATGACAACACACAAAAGTTCGTGACCAATTGATTCGCAGTTTATGCTCTGCTGTGTATGGGAAAGTGAAGTTTAGTTCGCTACCAAATGATGACGCGAATTTTGCATGTCTCTATATATGAGTAGGTGACGTACGCCTGACACAACGTAGCTGTCTGCAGACCAATAACAGGCATAAGATATTACAACAGGCGAGATTCTAATTGGCTCAGTCAAATAGGGTAACAGCTTCACGTACAAGTGAAAGCCAATAATCTTCTGGCAAGCTGAACATGTGTTGAAACCCAGTAAACAGTCGAGTTTTCCCGCGGTAAACTATCATATCTATAAATAGTAATACAGACGTGAAATGACGGGTCGGCTCATTTTATACGGGCGAATTTGACCAATTATTGGCTGCTTGAGGTTGTTGACACCAGCCCCGTGCCTGGCTTCTGCATGTTACGGCAGGTTCCCTATTGGCCTGGCTGCCGGCTAGCAGGCCAGCTGCCTTTTGATTGGCAGTAGGGGGTTTCACCATGTTACTGGTCAGAGAAACCATTATGCTGGCGTGTGCGACTGAGTTCGCAGTCCTACCGGCTATTTTACTTCTGTATTCCTAAGTATTCTGTGGTAGAACTACGAGTTTGTAGCGAAAATATTTTCACACCGTTTTCCTTACGTGTATGTCGACGGCTGTACTTAATGGTTATTGGCAGCGAGTATTTGTTCAGGCACGTCTCTCATTTGACTACACCAATCAGAATGAGGTTATTGTGATACTATACATCTGTGTATTGGCAGGAGAACTCCAACACCCATTCACTGACCATGAAGCGGAGCTTTCGTTCTGCACGTAAGTCACTGAAACTAAATGGTGCTAAAATATATTTACGACAAAATGGTGGCTTTATTCAAAGAGTATTGTTAGTAGGAATAACATTACAAACAGAACTGCACTCAGCACTATGCATGTTCAGTGTTTTCTTTTTATTTTTTTATTATTTATTTTTTATTTTTTTATTTTATTTTATTTTTTTTTTGTTTGCTATAACCTACACATGGCCAATTTTCTAATGTATTCTGAGGTGTTGCATGCAATAATACGTTTATTGATTCCAAATTGTAAGCGAGGCTGATAGTGCTAGTTTCAAAGCTTAGAAATAAAAATTTATATATTGCGTTGTTCCCGTCATAATGATTTCTATAAAAAAAAAATTTTTGGTAGGCCGGGTATAGTTTTTTTAAAGTCTTGATATTTAATATGAAGCTGCTCGTAGATTGTTAAAATTATAATATTGACGCGAAAACAATTAAATATGGTTAGGTAAAACGTGTCATTGCACTAAGTTGTATTTAAGGCACAATACGAACAAAATTAACGAGTATTATTTGGTGGAAAGTTGCATCTTGAATGCTTGTGTGTCTGTGTTTAGTTGATTTAATTCTGTAAAATAGCTTTGACAATTTGCAAGTTAAATGTAAGTGTAGAATAAATAAGGGACATGAGTTCGCATCCAGTAAATAATACCGAATAGGAACATATTACTGTCTGCGTACTTGACTTTGTACTGTCGGCCGGGATAGAATGTACGACCTATAGAATGAGTGTCAGTTTTTATTTTACCAAACAAGCGAACGAATAAAGGCTAGTTTGAATTTCCGAACATACCTCTGAACTCATGAAATTACGGAATAAAATTTAGAGGCTATGATTGTTTAAAAGTAACATCGCTTATCAAAAGAAGCAGTAAATGAGTAAACATGACCGAATCTAATATTGTAGCAGAAGGAAAACTACCAGGTTTTTATAATTGTGAATTTGATTATGAGGTGTTTGTAGTGAGGAATATTATCGACGTTCTTGTTTAATATGAACTATGCGTTAACGTACTAACATATATTTCAAAAAGCGAACAATAATAACAATATGATTGCTTGGTTTTATAAGCAAACTTCCAGCATTATACATAGTTTTGCTCCTATATAACTAATCTCCTGTAGGTATGGCTCATCAGACGTTCGTAATTTCAATATCAATTTTTTGTACGTTGTAGACTTTCTAATGAATTTCAGTACATCAGTTAAGAAATTTATTTTAAGGTTAAGGTAACAATTTAATAATTACTTTTGGTTTTTAATCTACGACACAAAATATCTGAGATTTCAAAAACATGTTGTATTATTCGTGTATCACAAATTTACTTGGTCAATAGAAAAACGAACTTTCGTAAAAAAAAAATATTAACATATTTTAACCGAGCTATGTGGCGCATTGGTAATACGTTGTCTTCGCATTTAAGAAGACAGTTCAAGTAATGTGTAACCGTTTCAATAGACCTAGCCGTCGACGAGACGTAAAGCTCACTTACTTTACAAAAATAGTTTAGTAAAGTGCACTCTGATACTGAAAATTATACATTTTAAATTACAATCAAAAGCAAAATTTTAAAACTCGTATACCATAAATGTACAAGACAAGTTTAAATCCGAGCACATGTTAGTATTTATTGGCGCGATATTTAAACTCTTTAGGGTACCCAAACAAAGTATTATGTCTGTGTAAGTCGTAACCCACTCAGATTTGTTTAACTGTGTCTGGTTTATACAGTTAAAAAAATGTGTATGCTTAGCAGTAAAATTTCGCCTTGTTATGTCACACTGACCTTTGTCCAGATTATTTCATTTCTTTTTATTTGTCCCGTGCAATTACCTTACAGTAATTTTAGTATCATCAAGATGGTTAACAATTCTTGCAAAAATTGTACATCTTAAACCTCCAATTAATGCCTGTCATTGACTGCCGGTTTTTTATACGTACCTAATGACAAGAGGTAGAAAAACTACGCAGCACAATTTGCTAGTAATAACAATTTTATTTCAACCGTTTTGAAAAAAAAAGTTCTTTCGCTTTCGATTTATTTATGAAATTATAAGCAAAATTCGTAAGTCCCATTTGATAATTCACGTGTGACTAGACTTCCATCAGTTTGTTTTTTGGAGAACTTGATTCCTTAACACTAGGAACTCCTCGGACCTCACACAAATTGTCGTGCGACGAGAGTCAGGAGTGACCGACCGTGTGTTATCGCTGGCGATGAAAGCTTGTGCGGTTTCCCGACTTGGCCTGGCTGGCTACGACACCCCTGGCGCAAGCAAGCAGTCTATTAACCCTGGCGGGGTGAGGTTAGCAATTTATCTATCCTTGTGTGACGGGACAGCTGAATGTCCGCTGTTCCATTTGTACGACTCCCATAGGGGTCGGGGGAATTTTATACGCCTCCAAGACAAGTGAATGCTTTGACGGGGTAACGCTTCCACAGTGTGGATCTCATATACAGGATGTACCACATTTCTTCCCGACTCTCTGCAGGGTAGGCCTACAAGACTTACTTGAAAAGCTCGTGCCGACATTCCTTTGTTGCAGTTCTTAGGTGCTCTGATATTGGAGAACATGTTTATTATAAACACGTTTTTATTAACTCACTTTATTCTCCGTTTGTTTGTTCGGTAACACTGAGATATTTGGTAACAGTGAACAATACATTTATATAGGGTTTTATTACTCGCTTCTTGTCTGTCCGTTCGTTCGGAACACACTTTTCAGTCGATTTTTAACTAACTCCTTGTAGAGACCTTAAACTCAAAAAGTAACTCAGAACTTGATGACAATGCATTAACATGTATTAACATGAAAAATATTTTTTTTTAATATACTGCTTATAACCAAAGTCCCGACGAGCTAGTGCCTTGGAAATTTTAACGCAGTTCAGAAAAGGATGCCAATGCAATACAAGATAAAAAAATATTGCGGAAAAATATTAACGTACCAAATAAAACCAATGTTCTATAAACTACGATTTTTAAGCATACGATTAAAATATTTTCAAACATAGAAGACTAAATAGCAGAAAATAATATTACATTTAAAAAAAAAAATGTTCAACGTTATCAAGACGGGCTGACTGAAAAGTACAAAATATTGTCTCTATATTTATTGTAAGATTAAAACGAAAAAAATTGGGGCGCATGCAATAATAGAGTGGAGTACAGAGAGCAGCTATCGTAGAACAATCACACAACTATGTTCGTACCATTTGCAGTGTAATAAAACTGTTAGTGACTAGGGTGAAGTATTGAAGCATTAATTATCAGTTTCATATGACCCACGTTTTTGTTTTTATCTTTTAGACGTTATTTTGTACTGTGTACTCCGAATAAATAACGTGGTTATTTAAATAGGTTTTATTGTTTCAAATCCTAGCAGAACAGATATCGCAAAACATACCTACGTAAATCTGTACTGTAACGCCTAATATTATTTTTAACTTGTTTAATTTTGGCTAGTTGCCACAGGTTATAATTTTACTGTTTCGCAAGCTTAATTTTTTAAATCGTGAAGGGTAGCAGACATCGCAAAACCGTTGCATATAAATGTTGACAATTGTTTGTACTACGTTGCAAAAATTTTTAAAAACATAAGTTTCTAAACGTTTGGCAAATTATTGACTACATTAAATTTTATTAAATTAGGTAACTAGCAAAAATAAAAAAATAACATATGATTTGAACAAAAATTAGACTACATAGTACAAATAATTCCCAACATTTACATGTACCGTAAAGTGAGCACACTTTGCACCAGCATGGGTAACTGTGCACCACCAAAAGTATTTGTTTCTAGGTCGTTTGGTGAAATAAAGACACACCACGACTAGGTATTTAAAAAATTATAATTTAATACCCTCGAATACAATCACTTGTTATTCAATTATCTGCATAGAAAATATATTTTTTGGTGGTGCAAAGTCACACATACTGGTGCAAAGTGTACCCAGTTTACGGTAACGATTTTGCGACATCTGCCCCCTTTCAGGATTTAATTTTTGGATTTAATAAAGGAGAACTTATAGGTTCCAACATTGTTGTTCACCGTGAATTTTTTCAGTTTAGTATGTCAGAAGGTTTAAGTGTCGTACATATAACCGTACCATGCAAATCGTGACATTTACAAGTCACTACGCAAAAACTATGAGATATAAAAAAATTTCATTAGAGCAAAATTTAGTCTCAATTTATATCTTTAAAAAATATATATCTGGTATATACATAAAAATAATGACGTGACAATGAAACTTGTTGTAGACCGTACCTCCAAAGATTGGAAATTAGTTATGCGAATGAGTTCCTGTACTAAATAAGCATGCGTAGTCACAAGACAAGAAAACTATTTCATATCGACGTAAAAAATACAAGTTACCGACATTTGTTTAATATTTTACCCTTCGCTTATCTGTATTTACCATTACTGACAAGTTTATCTAGCAATTTAAAAAAAAATAGCGTTGATGTACTTGCGTTAAACAAGAGAATGTAAATATAAAAACTGACAGTAAAATTCTTAGACCCCAAAATATATGTTTGCCGCTCGTCAAGTTATTTCATTCGATTGAGAGTAATTTTTATATTAAAATTTCAGTTCAGGTACTTGTAGTTTTTTGTGTTTTTCACATTTTTGTGTGCTTTTCAAACTTTATTTATTAGTGTCTGGTTATCGAAGTTGAACGGTTAGCTATATATCCGAGCGAATTATTGCAATTATATTAGTAACAGTGATATTCACTTATGTATAAGTTTCCCAATTCTATAAATGTAACCAGCCTAAATCAAATAAAATTAAGATTAACTTTATAACAATTGCATAATACTATAAGACTCAATTATTTAGAATATTTTAGTACAATAAATTGTTATGAAAATTTGTTAGGTGTAAGAAAAGGCAATTCATCCTTAACTTTTCCATATCACTGAAAGACGAAATAATTAAATAATAAAAATGCTTTGGCAAAGTATCATAGCTCTGAAACTTTAAGTAATGTTTGGCTCAGAGCAGAGCCCCATGTACTTTCAAAGACCTCCATGCTTTTTTTTTGTAACAAATCATAAAATGGACGGTGTGTAAAAACCGCAAAAAAATTATTAAAACAAGTAGATAGATCCAGAAGGGATAAAATAACCTTGCATGTAATTGTACATGATTCCTCGTTTTATCTTACAAACACTGTAAATTTACTATTACAATAGCTGAGTGCTTTATTTTCTCAACAAATTGTCCCTGTACATGTGCATACTATTTTTATTTTTTAATTTTATTGTATCATTTATATAGTGTGTTCCTTTGTATAAATTTACACTTGTAATGGTTAAGGGCCTTTTTTTGTGTTGTAACATAGCAATTGATTATTTATATATATCCGCATGATTTGTTTATGTTTAGGAATATTGACGTTTGTTTGTCTATGTATACTTAAGTATCTTTGGCCGTAGACACCTCGAGCCGTGTTATTTTATTACGTGTTCCTGGTTTTGTAATTTATATTGTAATAGAATTTATCAGTGGTAATGGTCTCCAGGTTTCTAC
>PNEQ01082181.1:0-14614 GCA_003012365.1 Medauroidea extradentata | reverse complement strand
GTCATATGTCTGTATTTGGGGTGCGATACATTGGCCCTCCGGTATCCTCATACTTATCATCCTGGGCTAGCAGATGCCTGTGGGAGGCTAGTCATATGTCTGTATTTGGGGTGCGATACCTTGGCCCTCGGGTATCCTCATACTTATCATCCTGGGCTAGCAGATGCCTGTGGGAGGCTTGTCATACGTCTGTATTTGGGGTGCGATACCTTGGCCCTCGGGTATCCTCATACTTATCATCCTGGGCTAGCAGATGCCTATGGGAGGCTAGTCATGTGTCTGTATTTGGGGTGCGATACCTTGGCTCTCGGGTATCCTCATCAGGTGTACGATTTTATATATTTATATAGCGTATCATTCGAACACATATAAAGCGTGTAATTTATAATATATATATATATAGCATCCGTGCAAACATACACTAAGGTTCTCTATGTAGGTAATGGGAGAGGGATTAGCATCCTGAAAGTTGGTCACATTTCTCTGCCAGGCACTCAATGTACACTGTTGCAGTGTTTCCTGCTCGTGGTGTCCCTGCATAGGTATTGGTTCGGTTCTAATACCGAATTGAACATCAGGAATTGACAACCAGACAATCCTGATTTACTGTCATGAAACACATCGCAATGAAGAGTTTCCTACGATGTTAATTTTTAGAAGATTCGATTGTAAGAGTAGGCTTATAAGTGTTCGTGCTGGTAAAAAAATATTCATAAACACATTAAAAAATAAATTAAACGTACCTCTCTTGCAGTATCATGTAGTACTCCTAAATATCTATTGAATCTCTTGCCTCTTTGAGTTTTCGTATAAATGAAATCGAAATGTAACCAAGGGCGTATCATTCTGTAAGTCAGTTCTTCTGTAATTCTGAAACATTTTAAACACGCAACACGCAAGTCTCTATTGAACAAAAACTTGCAAACTGAAATTATACTGAGTCACATTGTCAGGATGATAAATAACACTTTCGGCATGCAAACTCACACTTAATGAAGCGTAAAAGAAATTGTAATTTTAGTTTTGAATTTCCTTTTTTATTTTTTCTATTTTATTATTTTTTTTTTAAGTATTCTTATTGGTCTGAAACTAACCTCCATCGTGTGATAATCTGTGTTGAGGATTAAAAACACTCGTAATGAGTATTATGTGCTTAAATTCGTTTGACACTTCAATGCAAATATGAGGCAAATACATAAAGCCTTTGTCCTTCATGAAATGTCCATACTTGTTATTACTAAATTATATTGTAAAAATACTGGAACCAGTAATACACATTAACATATTCACTGAGTTTTTTTTTTTTTAACCCTTGGCAGTTAAATAGTTCATACGAAAGAAATAACAGCTCTGTCTTATAAAAGAATGTTCGCAAAAACCTTACACGTGTCCTTAAATAACTTAATCCACAGCAATGCTAAATGAATGTTTTAATGAATATTATTCTCTGGGAAGTTAAAATCAATTTGTTACAACTAATATTTCGGCTCAGAGGACATATGGATATCACTTTTTATGTAAACATAGAGGGTCTTTTTACCCTTCGGGCACAAACACTGTTAAATGTTTTAAAATAGAAACTGAGTAACAAAACATAGTGAAACTTATAACACAACGTGATTATCAAAATAGAGATATAGATTCCTTCTTGTAAACTTGGATATAATTAGTTGTTTTTATAACTCATAAATTATATAAGATGAAGCAGCTCGTAAGTGAACTGGCATTAATAAAGTGCACAGAGTTATTAACAAGAAGCTTGTTTTGCCCGATGTATTGCATCTAAAAGTAAATTATAACTACGTAATAATGACAAAATTTTAGAAACGTGGTTTTAGTGTAACATTCTTGGGTAAAGGATATTCGAGAAAACACGAAACGTTGGTACGAGTGTCTATGGTAGCGTGCCAAGTGAAATGACAGCTGTACTGCGGGTGGATCATTCAGTCACGTTGCAGAAAGTGCGCTGGTCAATGCGATGGTTTCCAGTAGGACTTAGCAGGACGAGTGCATGGGTGGGGTTTCCTTAAGCGTTAACTGAAATAGTTAAATTTAGTTTCTCAACAGAGTGAGATCATCGCCACATAAAATTTTTGTATTTTGGGTAATAAATTTTCTTTTGGGAGAATTATGAAACTTTGACCTAACTGCTGAATAGAATACACATTAATAGCATTTTAGACATTGCGAATATCTGTTTGTCGTTACTGTTGTAACAGACCTAACTGCTGTTAGAAAATTCTTACTACTTTCTTAACTGCAGTTAGATCTGTAACAGCAGGAATGGAAAACAGAAATGTCTGGTGTATAAAAAGATACCAAAATGTATTCAATTATACAGTTAAGTTAATTTCCATAAATTTACCCAACAAAAAGTTACCACACAAAATACAAAAATTGTAGACGGTGACTATCTCTCGCAAAGTAAAAGTATTATTGAAGTAGCCAATCAGGGCGAAGCATAACCCATCTACGACGCAGAGAAAGAGCACAAATGGTAAATACTATTAACAAAGCTATATTTGTTAGTTATTCATCCATTTTCAGCAATCCCTGTCTGAGTAAAATTGCCGAACACGGCAATTTGCGAAAAGCCTATCAAGCAATAATTTACCGCCAAATATGTACATGACTTCACATCGTCTACTTCAGATGGCGGTATTGTTGCTTGTTTCCACTGACTGGAATTATGACTTAACGATTTTATTGTCAACTGTTTATACTTAACACGTGTTTTCGTGTAGTCGGAAAATGCTTACTGCATAATTTTTAACACTTAATTATTTGTTGTGTACCCACCTTTGGTACTGGGAAGCTACTGTTGGATCCCAACTATACAAGCGTTCGAATACACAGTGCCAAAACTCTAGATGTAGTTCCTTTGGGGCTAATTGAAATAAAACAGTTTGATACAGATGTGTTCGGAAACTATTGTTATGTCGTTTGTACCCAAAGATGTGGCTTGCCGCGCCTGAAGAACAGTGCAATGCAACCATGCGTGTTGATAAGCAGTAGGGTTGCATACAAGTAGGGGCAGGGAGCAGTGTTTAGCGTCACGCCTACTTCCCACGCAACCAGTCCTACACGTAGTCATGCCACTATGTCTCCCAGGCTTTGCACGTCACAGCTCTAGAACCAATTAAATAATGAACCGCAAGGTTAGCGAACTTCACGTCTCGTCGACAGCGAGGTCATTAGAGACGGCAACACACAACAACCAATGGCAGAAATTAGGAGAGGAATCGAAAATTTCGGGAAATCGTGGGAAACCGAAGTCAGGTTGTCTGAGCTGGGAGTCGACACCGGGTCTCCTTGAAATGCTAATCAAACGTGTTGTCGTTGTCCCGTCTCGTACTGCAATTAAATTATATAAAAATCCTTTCCGGACAGGAAATTTTGAAAATGAATGTTTCCGTTACGGAGGAATTGAATAGCCGCGTATTATGCATTATGCAATATGAAGTAAGGTACGAGTAGCGCAATGTATATATTGAGCTTACATGAACTATTGAATTTGATTAAACAGTAAAAATGTAATCATAGCATTGATTTTTTTATCATTAGTGAATACATATTAATTTAATGACACAACTCTACATCGGTCTATAAATAGCATACCAAATGGTAAACATGTAGATTAAATTTTTTCTGCTGAGGCGCGATAGACAAAACCTGATTTTTGTTTAGGGCATTTATACATACATTTTAACTTCTTCTTTGAATAACGTGACAAAGTAGCAATCATGGAGATTGGATTATCATCATATGTTAAACAGTATTGAATCTAAATACAAACAATTCTAACTAAAGGAAGATGAAAAGGAATGCAAATGAACTGTAAATATTAGTTGTACTGCACTGTGATAGCAAATAAACATTCACGTATGCAATTAGGGCAGAAAATATTTTCTCGCTTTGGGTAATTGTCGATGTCGATCGAGTAAACCACTCAATAATATCAATCAAATCGCTTATATATCGCGTACACTGGTTTAAAAGTACATAAAACATGGAGGTAATAGTGGCAGATGTCCCAACTGATGGCAATGAAGTAAAAAAAAATCAGACATTAAACTACAAGCTCGGCAAAACAGATCTTCCCAAGAAAAGCGCAGAAACATTAATTTAGAAAAAAAAAGTAACCGGTATCGAAAATCACATAACTACACCAGCTGACGCATTGTTTGCCTCGCAATGAAGGGCTGAATAACAGAACAGCACACACAGGTGAGAAGGGGCTACACACGTATGTAAGTTAAGGGTACAAAGATTAATGATACTACAGGTTTCAAAGGAAACGTGTTTTCTTGCAGGAGAGTTTGACACAGAAAAAATTTTACCTTTGGTTACGCTGCAAAAAATGAAATACTAAACCGTAGTAACGTTAACTGTAACAAGTCTTGGCAAAAGACACAAGTCGTTAAATTTAATTTTAAATTGAAAATAAAACACTTTTAGCTTTTAGATTACCAACATCAATCAATATTAAATTCAGGAAAGCAATGTGATTGTTCAGCTTACATAACCTCTTACCGATACCTACGCAAAAAAGCGGCAGAAATTATGGAGTGGTAAAGCTAAAGGAGCTAAGTGCAAAAAAGACAAAATTGAATTTCTTACATCAAATTGTACTAGTTGTCGATCCAATATAATACTGAAAAATTTAATCTCGAGAATTATCCTGACAGATTTTGTGAGGCCTTAAAGATCGCCGTCCCCATATGTCCACAGGCTATTTCAGCGCTATTTTTGGCCTTCTACAAAACATATTTTTGGCACTTAGCTTCTTTAGCTTTTCCACTCCACGACTGTCCCTTTCCAAACTTTTAACCACGGTCGTAGAAGAACAGGTCTGGACACTCGCCTGGAAACTTGACCCCTTCGTTGTTTGGCTGCAGTTCACCAAGTTACCGAGAGTGTTGTGCGCCATTGGCGCTGCACTCTGGATGGGCCCACTTCCCTCCCACTAAGATAAAAAAATTGATCAATACGTATTTTTTTTATCAGTTTATGAAATACTTCCTTCGGTCACAATCCTAAAGCATGGCTCCAGCAATATGTTTTACTTCATAATGTAAACAAAGGAAACCGCCTGAGAGAACGTATTTTGTGTGTTCGAGGCACAGAAGTGTGGAAGCTATAAGGACGACTCAGTACACGCACCACGTCTCACCCTGACCTCTAGGCGCCAGTCACTGAACTGACTGTGTTTCCCAGATGCTATACACCACACCACTAAGGCTTGGCATCAGTTGATATATTGAACTATTTAATTTTTCGGTCTTATGAAGTTCTGAGAAGAAAATTATGAAATTTGTTACTATAACTTAATATCAATTCCATTTACCTTGCGCTACAATAAAAGCACCGTTGTTGAACTATCAATGTATATTTATGCCGTAATCAGCCGAGCAATTTTTTTATACTCTTAATTTGCTCGACTGATTGCGGCTTAAATATACGTTAAAAGTTCAACAGCGATGCTTTTATCGTAGCGCAAGGTAAATATAATTGATATTATAGTAACAAATTTCATATTTTTCTTCTCAGAATTTCATAAGACCGAAAAATTAAATAGTTCAATATGGCGGCTGATGCCGAGCCTTAAATATATCTGATCTTTGTAAACTCTGACGCTGCCCGCCACTTCTGAGACTTTTTGTCGGCGATCTTCGTTGCTTCAGCGAGAGGTGCGGGGATGTGGTTGGCCCCCTTTTTTGTTCCTCCTACCTACCTCTTGGAAATGAGTTCAGTGGCGGAAGACTACTTTCTGGTGCATATGATGATTGCGGATGAATACAGGGCGCACCGGCCCATGGGGGGGGGGGGAATATAGGGCAGAACACTCGCCTGGCGAAGGGGGCTCTTTATGATGCATGGGGATGGATTTGACTTGGGGTTTAAAATATAAATGTTTTTACGGCCTCTATATACCCTTCTATTTTCTATGTATTTAAAGTTTTTATGATATATGGGCGATTTCAGTGAAATTGTGAGTCTCTTTTCGCGTTGATTCTGGCATTCCGGCAATTTCTATCTTCTATGTGTTGTTTATATTGCTGTGCATGGGCGCAAGTCTTTCTTTGTCTAAGATTATCGTATTATAATAAAAAAAAAGGTTCAAGGAAGGAATGGGTATGATGGGAAGGGGTCGATTTTCAAGGTTCGCACCAGAGGTAAATCTCGCCTAGGTGTTGGCCTGTGGGTCTATTTCGTGGTAAAAACTTCGTCTCAGAACACGTTGTTGGCAATCACAATTAAGCTTTCTGTGTTTTAGTTGACTGGATTTAACAACATGCTTTTAAATGACTGCCTCTCGTGGTGGATTTTCATGAGCTTTGGCGGGTATAGCACTTTAGTGCCTTCGTGCCGGGTATTTTAGTTATGTCGTAGAAAAAGTTCTGAGACATTTTTTGTAAACTATATATGCTAGGCACTTACATTAAGATAAACTTACTCTGGATGTACTGTTAAAAAAAATAATGTAAAATTATACCAATCCTGGCGGCAAAACATTGTATGCAGTAAGAGTGGGGCATCTACTATTATTTTAACGAACGGTGAGGTGATTTCTTAACATGATTTAACACGTAACAATGTTGACAGAACTGTAATTAATCTCCGTACTGTTTCCGGTATTTTGCCAGTATTATTTTTACTCGACTTCCGATCGCTCATACATCCTTTAAAATCCAATTTGGCTAGAAAGTGTCTCATATATTATCTATTTAATTTATGTGTAAAGAGTCAATTTTGGAGCTTTTTAATTTCCTTGCATCTTTCATTAATTATTAAAGCGTAGTTTAATAACTGACAATTTTACATTTGTTTCTTACAAATATTTTGTTACAGCACAATGATGACAGGAACGGCTACCAACTACATTGAGGCAAATTTCCCTGTTATTGCTGGAAAGGTTGTGAGATTTAAAGCTACGAAAAGCGTGTTGAGTAATATTAAATCTGGATACATAAACAAACAACATAGTGAATTTCGGGTCACAATTCTGAGAGGTTGTCCAGCCATAAACACTCCTCCCAAAGTAAACTGCAATATAATAGGTTGATCCACTAAATATACGCTGTTATTATGCTCAAAAGAATGGCTAGTATCTAAGTACTTACAGATAATTAACTCGACTAATTGAATGTCAGATATCAGTAACCCATCTTACTAAGTTAAAGAAATTATCAGCGTATTTAGTTTTAATGCAGCACTTAGCAAAAGAACACGTTCATGTTATTGCATGATAACCAATACACAATATTAAGTTTCTGTAATGTAGTGATTTACATATAAATACACTACACCTCAACATGCAGTGAATCCCTTGCTGCCAAAATGAGTAAATTTAAATAATTAATTATTAATTAAACCTAAATTCACTTTGGTAATAAATTACCTATTAATTTTCGCAATGACATCTCAGAAGTAGAATTTTTAACAAACTAAACATAATATTACGATTAATCTTCACGAATGAATCTTACCCATTAACTGCTTGAACATAATCGGATTTGGCATCATCTTGTGCATTAATTTTCGTCCCCATCGCTGTCTCTGCAAACAAATGTGCATTCACCGTTGTTACTTTACGAGTATTCGCTTAGCTGATGAGCTTCCTTTCTAACACTTATCTGAATATTTAGCAACTAAAACAAAGGGAAATTATTTCTCATGTGAAGTACTCGTAATGAGACAAAAAAATTCATGACTAGATTCAGTTTCTTGGACGTACCCCATTGCAATGGAGTACGTCCAAGAAACTGAATCTAGTCATGAACTCCCATTGCACAGTTCTTTCAAAGATCATAAAAAAATTCATGCCAATAAATAAGTGAAATAAATTGAATGCATAAATGGTAGTTGCTACAGTAATCTTCACAATATGTACATGAGGCAGACAACTAAGGCATAGCAAAGGGAGGGTATGTAAGTAGGTAGGGCTCAAGGGCATTGGGCTCGTAATTTTTTTTTTTTTATTTGAGCCGAACACTGTTCAACTTTTACACATCAGAAACATGTTATTTCCCCAATTAAAAAGATTTTTGACCCCATCAGTTTTGCGTAACCACTCTTCAAATTCACAAAAGGATTATTGCTGTATAGCCAAAATAAAAAAGTGCTAATTAAATCAAAATTACAGGAATTGGAAATCAGTGCATTTGTGCATTTTACGACGTGTTTGTTTAAAACATTTTAGTAATAGCAACAACGCAAGGTTATGCAAAAACATTTTCTCACTTCCATTCGTTAAAGAAAAAGAAAAAAAGAATCCCTTTGTGATCCCAAAGGTAATTGGAAGTAACTCATAAAATTTCGTATCAAAACGAATATTTTTGTTTCTGCAAGTTAATTACTTTGTTTCGGATTTTGGCTACACCGCAACTGCCATTTTGTGACTTCAATGAGTGATTACGCAAAATCTTTCGTCTTAATGGAAAATTTTCTTTCAGCGTTTTTTATTTGCATGCTTAATGAGGCATAAGTTTTGCAGATTGTAGAGTTTGTCTTAGGTTGAGTGTTGCGTTTTGTCAGTAATGTAGTAGTTCTTCCTTCAGTCATTAATTTGATTTTTTTTTAATTTTATGTAAACATAACAGTTATGCTCAGTTTAGACCTTTTAAATTTTTGAGGTTAAAATTTGTTGTTTTGTTTTTGAAACCAGAAAACTTCAAGAGCTAAATTTAAAATTGTATTTACTTTTTGTTGACTTAGTTATTATTAAATGTGACTAATAAATGTTAATGTTTGTTTTTACAAAATGTTAATTATAATCAGAAAAAATAATAACCAACCAACATTTTATTCTATCTTCTTTAGTGACCACTGTGAAAAAAGTGTTTATTGTTTTTGCCACGCAGCGGTTACCCGCTGGTGTTTGTTCTTCTGGTGGCCTATGTAAAATTTTGGTAAATGTTTTGGTTTTTCTTTAAGTTAGTTTGTTTGGTTGATTTTGAGAAAAATGGTTCAAAAGTCAACATTGTTAATTGAAGCAGCTACTGGATGTCTTGCATTTGTTATGCAAATTTGGCAACTCTTGAATTTTGTGGCCATGTCTATGTTGCAAGAAATGGTTTTCAAGGCCCTGTTGGACATTTCTTCAGTGACAAAAATGTTAAGTGTTGGACTGTTTAGACCAACTTATCCAGAGAAGGGTAGAGAGGTGCAGAAGATTGTCGAGGGACACGGTGGAGCGATCTCGTTGTGTCGTCGTGAAGTTGTTATTCCCCCTACGCGTTCATTTCCCCCAACGTCTGAATATCAGTTACAGAGTCGTGTTTATGGTTTACTTTTATAGTTCAGTTCATTGCTTGTTTATTATTAGATATTATTTGCTTTCCACCTCGTAGTCATAGCGAGGTTTTAGTTATACACATGCCCCCACATTACAACATATTTAAATATTATTTACGCATTTGCTTTATTTTATTTAACCACACCTAACCTCGTGACAATTAGACCAAATAAATAACTGAATCTTGCGCACTATAAGAGTAACGGAACTCGAGCGCAGTCACTCACCACAAATGATGTCGAGCGTACAGCGGGTGATGTAAGGGTATATGTCGAAGCCTTCTCCCCCTGCGTGGGTCTGCAGTTTTTCCACCAGTATGCGACTCTTCTCAGCAAACACTTCCACAAAGTTCTGCAGGATGGAGAAGTGGAAGGCGGGAGTCAGAAGCTTCCTGTGGTTCAACCACTTCGACCCTGCCGAAATAAAAACATTCGTGCCGCCAGTGGCTCCGTCAACATCGTCAATGGGCGTCTAAGGGACGGTGCACAGCCATATTTGATTTATACTATTTCATTCGTTTCAAGCATTCCTGAAGGCATTTCAACATTTTTGACATTTAATGCTGTGTAAATGTTAATCCACCACACATTTTTACACTGACAATAAATTACTTACATACTATCTTACATTTGTTGGAAGGAAGGAATAATGCAATAATTGCTATCTGCCAACAATGCCAGATAGTTTTGAAGGAATTATTTAATAATAATGTAAATAAATGTAGTATAGGCTACTAAAATTTAGAGCACGAATTGTTAAAAATATTGATATGCCTTCATGAATGCTTGAAGTAGGTAAAATACTATAAATTAAAGATGGCAGTGCACCAATATCCTTAATTAACCGCTTCACTAACCACGCTGAATTGTTCTTACTTTCTTGCTAATTGAACATTTTACACGAATTATTCGAAAATATTTCAATGGGATATTAACTTATAACATTACCTTCATTGCTCTCATTGTATTCGAAATATCCCGGCTTAGTTATGAATTAATTCAGCTAATTTAAAATGTAAGGGTAGGTATACTTAGCCATAAAATAAAGACTTAATAACTCCTAGTGCCAATTTAGTACAAAAATCCAAACCTAATCGTGAAATTTAATGTTTATGTAAAGATACATTGCCTATGATTCGTCATACACTTAATAGAAGTCGTGACAGAGCTTCTGAAGTATACGTGTTACAATCCATTTGGTTATCCGTATCGTAACCCCATGTTTACTTGATCTCAACTAATTAACCAGATTGTTACTGAAAACCATGGAAATACGAAATAGGCCTAATCATTCAATACATTTATAAATTCCGTATTTACTGACGGGTAGCAATATATTTTTTTTTACGTATTTTATGACCATATAACATTAACAAGAAAAATACACACGGTAATAAATAAGTGTACTCCACATCAGATAAGAATAAAATCTAAAGCACCAACGTCTCAATTTCACTGGTTTTGTGTTCCTTACTTTGCAATTTATAGAAATGTGAGTTGTTGGTAGTAAGTGTGGGAGTAACAGTTTACGTACGAGTACAATTATTTCGTGGAACATAATACTTTAACATAGGTTGCATTAGTTACAGGTGTAATCACTTATAATGCACTGTGACGTACATTTATTGGACATCACAATTAAATTAGTACATTCAATGCAGACGAAGTTTACAGATTCAAGTCATACTAAGAATTTATTCGCCCAGTTTGAATATATTTTAGAATTGTAATATCTACATTTATACACTACTATTTGCATTGATACATAAAATGATTACGAAGTTTCGAAAGTTTGATATTATTGCATGGTAGGTAGTTTCATACTTGTTAACACTGGATCAACTTATGGCTAAAGATGCCGTCCAAGCAGTTTATATAATATCGTATTTACAAGATGTCTGAAAAATGGTCTGGTTAAGCAAGGCCGTCAACAGCTTGAAATATGTACGGTTTGGGAAATAACTTGTCGAAGCCGCAGCTTGAAAGGACACGAGGCCGCAAATTCTTGTAAACCTAACAAGTAACAATCAGGGTGTCTGCTAATCTGGTCACTTACAGAGAAAACCAATAACCATATGGGATTGCTTCATCCACAACACCAAGAAGTCACCAGTTCTGACGGCGTCTCTCTCAGTGATCAACGATTACGTCCGAATTTGTATGCTGTTATTTGTTCCTGTACACACGAGTATGATAATCTTTTCCGTGAAAAAGACATTAAAAGCGACACACCGCCAATGTTAAGATGTTATTGATTACAGACTACTGAAAGGACTGCAAAAGAAGTAACCTGAGTGTCATGGAAGGTGGATACACTACAGTGACGAGCAAAGCGGAGTCCATCATGAAGGTGTGAGGAGTACTCCTGGAACTTTCATGTGTGATACTTAGATATAAATGACATACACCGAGCTACTAGCAACACTCTGGACATAATCTAAACATACGTACACAAGGTACGAGTGCAAACCGTGTTGCTGACAAACATAGGACTGAGCTTAGTTTAGAGAGGGAAGGGAGCCCCCACAGGAATCACTTAAGTGGGCGAAATATTCTACAAGAGAGGAACAATTGAGAAAACGTGTACTAACTACTTGGGGGAAATTGTACTCACAAGTGTTTCAGATTCTTTTGAATGTAAACACAGTGATAATTTGTGTAAATCCCAATCACATTTTTAAATGTTGTTCACGGGGCTAGACAAAGAGGACGGGAACTACAAGAGACAAAGTGTTGTGAACACGCCTTACCAGAGCTCGTCAGAAGTCCAGTCCCAAGCCACGGACGTACCAGCTCGTATATGGAACCTTTATCCACGTACTTTGAGCTGCTCATTATAACCTGCAACAATATGTAGCAGCTTGTCCACTGTTGTGCGACCACTAATGCATACATTATGAGAAAAACCTTTCCTACTTGTACATGGGTTCGTGAAAGCGCTGTCAATGACCAAAGTAATTGGTGGATAAATAACAATATAGGAGGAAAATTTTGTCTCAAAATTGTATACAAATAACGGTCGTTAAGAAATAAACACCCTTAATTGCTGGTGTACTTATTTTCTACGCAATATTTTCGATAATTAGTAGCCACCGTTCGAAACTCTAAACTTTGAAACACTTCTAGATGAACTGCACTTATCTGAAACGTAGGTGTGAAAGTGACTCGACAACATGTAAAGAATTAGTTTAGGTAATTCTACGTCAGGTGTAGGAGTTAGTTGGAAAAATGACTATGTGCACATCTACAGCTCTGCATCATGTATATTGGCAGAATGCATTAGTGCGGAGACCGCTCTCACTTTTGACTGCACTAATCATAACAAGTTACAGCAACACCACACGTCTGTGATGAAACTCCAAGACACTGACAGTTAAAAACATCCAATCACTGACCATGAAGCAGACCTTCAGATTTGAACAAAGGGCACTAAAACAAGTTTCTTTCAAAGTTCTTTCAAAAGTTATTGACTCTGGGCATAAGCCACATGTCATAAGAGCATTTTCAAGAGCCGCGCGAGTTGTCATAGGTGCTGGTATAGTTTCTATGCGTCCACCTGACCTACCTGATCCCTAATTGACTATAACCGATTATCTTATTACTTTGAACAAGATACTTCGGCACAGACGGATCTCCGGCATGCATGTTGACATTGGGGTCAGAAACCGCACACCACGAGTACCTTTATTTCGCCATAAACTAGTAGGACGGAATCATATAAACCACTAGGACAAAGTCATATAAACCAGTATGACGAAGTCATGTAAACCAGTAGAAGTAATATAAAACAGTAGGACAAAGTCATATAAACTAGTAGAGCGAAGTAATGTAAACCAGTAGGAAGAAGTAATATAAACCAGTAGGACAAACTCATATAAACCAGTAGGACAAACTCATATAAACCAGTAGGATGAAGTCATATAAACAACTAGGACAAAGTCATATAAACAACTAGGACAAAGTCACATAAACAACTAGGACAATGTCATATAAACCAGTAAGACATAAACCATATACACCAGTAGGACGAAGTCATGTAAACCAGCAGGAAGAAGTAAAATAAACCAGAAGGACAATGTCATATAAATGTCATATAAACCAGTAGCACGAAGTCATATAAACATCTGGGACAAAGTCATATAAAAATTAGGACAAAGTCATATAAACCAGTAGGACGAAGTCATGTAAACCAGTAGGAAGAAGTAATATAAACTAGTAGGACAAGGTCATATAAACCAGTAGGAAGAAGTAATATAAACCAGTAGAACAAAGTCATATAAACCAGTAGGACAAAGTCATGTAAACCAGTAGGAAAAGTAATATATACCAGTAGGACAATGTCATATAAAAATTAACCAATTATTACTTCACTGTAATACGAAGCGTTTTCACGCAATAATGTTGCTGTATGACTTAACTGCAATGCAGTAATTTTATCCGAGCTCTCTTATCTGTGTTCAGATATAGGCCTAATATTGTTAGCTTGGCAGTTTTGTATAATACATATTGAACCTCAATTTATTAACTTTGAATATTTAAAAAATCATCCTCTGTAAGTTTATTTCCTTTAACACAACTATATCAATTTGTTTCCGCGAAACTGATTCTTGTTGACTGACACATCCGGGAGTGAATTATATCACTGAACTTTGTTCTGTGACAGCACGTCTGGGCCGCTCTTCTCGCTCGCCACACACTTTTCACGGCTGATGATACTTACTGATGTGTCATCCGTGTTTATAGGTGAACTGATGATTACAGTGTATTCGAGTGTTTACTAATAAACGTTAACTCGTGTTTTTAAAAGTGTTTAACTAAACAAATAAGTCCGATTAGTTATCAGGCTTACTTTTTAAATTAAGGGACCCTTTATCTGATTAATTAATCGACTTGCAATTAGAAAGACATGTATTTATTTTGTAAAATTGCTAATATTTCTAGGAAAGTGAAACATATTTAAAACGAGTATCAATCGAGTACTTTAAAAAAACCTCCATTCATTTAAATACGTTTCCGCGCTAAGGGTAAAAACGTATTTTCTCCTTTGTTGCAGATTGTTCAACAATAACGTTTCAATGACACTGCTTCAAGTCCCGTAACTCCAACTCCAACCAGACTTGTATTGTAACAAATGTGAAAGTTTGCATACTTATAAGGCCTAAGTATGGTAACTGTACCATACTGCGCTTAGATTAATTACTACCTAAACATTTTAGGAAGTTATTTTTACAGTACGAACTATCCATGAACTCATAACCGTGCAAGCGATTTGCACGCGATAACCCTACTATGCGATGTGTTTTTTTTTTTTTTTTTT
>PNEQ01082180.1:0-14615 GCA_003012365.1 Medauroidea extradentata | reverse complement strand
GGAGTGTTATGTATTGCATGTATGTTGTGTGTATATTGACATTGTGTATTGACTAGAGTGGTATGGGAACACGCAAGACAGTGTAAAATGGCGTGCGCGACTGTAACCTGTGTACTGAGAGATAGACTCAGAGAATAGGCAATCATATGAAGCAGGACACATTTCCAGGCCCGTGTAGTGGCATATCCGTATACCCAGTACCGACGGACGGGACATAAAAGTAACTAAAATGTTTTTCACATGGAAAGATAAAGAACATGAGCTTCTGGAACATTTTTTGTTTACAACAGTTAAACTTGCATAAATGTAGCCCGTTCATATCCATAATGACAGTCACAACATATCAAAAGAAAATAAACTCTGTTTCAAAAGTTTGTGATTTTGGACAATGAGAATGTACTACAATGAAATCTCATTACAAAGTACATGAAGAGAACTGAAAATTTTACACTTAATCCTGAAATACTTTATACCAGATAATTATTAAATGGGAAACTCTCTGTAGTTGTTCATTAAGACTACTTTATAATGAAAAGTACTTTAAACTGAAGAACTTTATACTGAGATTTCACTATTTAGAAGAAGAGCAATCTGTCAATGATTAAACTCATTTAAATCACATAGCAATGTGGTTGGAGAAGCAGCATGTTGAAACATAGTGGTTTGCATCACACTGCGACAAGAGTTTCCCAGCGCAACTAGGTCACCCTCCTCCACACCAGCGCGGCTAAGTGGGACAGGCAAGAGAGAGACGAACACACTTTCACTGTGAGCTGCGCGTGCGCAGATACCTGCCATGCCTCGCAAGGCACCAGGCATTCTCACACAATGTCTTGCCATGGACAGGAAGTACTTTGCGAGGGGGAGAAGCATGCTCACACTGGACAGACAGTGATTTAGACACAACCTGCATGTTTCCCTCACTTCACTCTACTCCACAGCACAAACTATATAAATACCATGTATTTTTCAAGTTAAATATATTTTATTTTGATGTGCTGAGCAGTTTGCTGGTCAGCTGTATGTCTGTATTCAGTAATCAACTATGGCAGAAGGAAGGATGACACTGCTGCTTATATTAAGAGGAAATGGTACCATAAAATTGAGTAAATAGGGACAAAATTTCAAATGAAAAGTTCCAGTACATGGTTTGAAACCCTGAGTTTTTCCTTACGGTTGGCAAGTTAGTAATTTTACAAAGAGTAATTGTATTGAAATATAATTTCATATAAGATAATAGTCTAAGCTAGGAATCCGTTTTAAACGTTGTCCCTATTCGCCCCAGTGTCCCTATTCACCCCATTTTACGGTACATAAATTTATTCTAAAAACATCTACAGCTTTCGGAAAGTAACTACTGTATAGGAAAAAAGAGCACAAGGAACCTTTTTTGCTAAGTTTATGAACAAATATATTGTCATAGTGATATTTGTTTAGCTTAATTTATTGCATCACAATCACATGTATGAAATTACTGTCAGAGACTGTGCCCCAGGAAAAAAAACTTGAGGAAAATCTTTTTCATCAAATAGTTGGCAAAAACTGTTGTCTAGAGCTGAAGTTTCGTAATTTTTAAAATTGGTTTTGAGAAACTTGAAATTCTCAATTACTCAATTTATTATTGACGTATGTCTCAAGCACTAAGCACTCTTAAAATAAGTACAGCTGTAAAAAACTAAAATTGTACGTGAGACAGATATATTCATTAAAATTTTTGATAACACTTTGTGACCGATACAAAATATTTAAACATCAAGTAAGCATGAATATTTAAAAAATGCAGGAGTTTGTACCCAGCCTAAATTTCATGAATACACAAAATAATAAATTGTTTACTGCCTCTCAAACCACGGTAAGCAAAAATATTCTTAGGAGACTAATATATTTTGGTAAACAACACCATGAACCAGTAAGAAAGATACAAGTATACTATAGCATCCTCTATAGCATGTCACTTTTAAAAGATAAGTAGGTTCAGAGACTGAATTCTCCCCTTTCAAAGAAATTATCTGCTGCTCATGATGTTGAAAATCACAAATTTTTATGTGCAGAATATATATTATGCAACTACATTTGTTGTCATTTCCTATTTCTTCTCCGTCATCAATGTGCAACATATTTTAAAGCTACCGTCAACTGGGGTTACTTGGGACTGCAGAAAAACTTGGGACATTTTTTTCAGGAATTTTTATTTCATATGTTGTAGCCCTGAATGAATAAATCATGCTAACTATTCAAGTAAGATATATCCAAAAATGATTCCTTGTATTTCTCCTTACTCTTTAGACTGCTGTGTGTAAAATAAAAATTCCAGAAAAAGTGTCCCAAGTTTTCCTGCAGTCCCAAGTAACCCCAGTTGACTGTATCAAGTATCTTAGAGGAGTCCATTCACAGGTTACAAATTATAGCAGTTTATGTTAATAAATAATTTGGTCTTCAAAAAGGTATTACATGTCTTTAGATTACACACTAGTTGTTTATACACAATTATTATTTTTTTCCCCCTGTATTTGTATCTGTTATTTGTTTAGTGTCATCCTGTTTTTGGTCGCAAGACTGTTGGATTGCCCTTTAAACATAATAAATGAAATTAAATGAAATTATTAGTATTATTATTATATCAGTACCATATTTATTATTTTACGTGAATCACAGCTATATGAACAGGCTAACTATCAATTTGAATAGGAAGAAATTTTTCTACCTCAATAAAGTTACAAGTACTAGTTTTCAATTTTTTGTAGCTGGTAAAAATCAACTGAGTTTTACCAGGTTTTTTAAAGGAAAAGAATGAAAAACTCATTGTATGAAGTTAGTAAAAATTTGATTTCAACAAAATGATAGTCACTTCACGTAACAAATACAGTTAATACTTGTATACTGTATCACACTGAATACCATGAGATTGTGACATAATAATTTTCTGCCAATTTACTGTGTTCTAAGACACTAAAGGAACTGCAAGCTATCTTTAGATATGTCATACTTAACATACAAATTGGAAAAACCTATCCCTTCCACGCACAAAGCTATTGTACAATTATATGACAAAACACTAACTGAAAGAACTCATTCTTGAAAGATTTAAAAGCGTAGTTTATGTAATAAACACACGAGGTTAATTCTTAATGACCTGACGAGAGTTAATTTTCAGAACAACGCAGACAACATAGTGTTTTGCTTAGGAAATAGCATGCAATGGCTGCAGTGTTGTTACATGGTGGGGCTGCTGTGGCTGGTCCTATTGATCAGGCTGGCAGTCTTCTACCTCCTGACCTGACCCCAAATTCCACTGACCTACTTGTGCAAGTCACACAGGCAACCCAGCTGCCACCTTGCACTTACTTTCTCAACCATATTGTCCATAATATAACAGCTTATCACACTGTATTTTATAGGCCCTACATTGACTTTAAATGCTGCACTTTTGAAAATTTCACGGATTGAAAAGACATTATAGAAACTTATTTGTTTATAATACATATATTATCTGTGCCCTAATAAGAACACCCATTTGTTAACAGGTTGTTAAACATGTTAAGACAGGATAGTAATAATAATTATTATTATATAAATGTCATAACTAGAGATGGTGAAATTTTGCTAATTTAATGACCTGCATGTTAGAATCAAATATCCTATGCATACTCAAGTCTCGACCATTAATCCAGCTGCTACTCAGTGGAACAGCAGACAATTAATGAACAGACAGGGCTTGAGTATGCATAGGATATTTGATTCTAATATGCAGGTCATTGAATTTGCGAAATTTCACCATCTTTAGTCATAACTGATACATAAACCATACATTACATAAAATTCATAAATTAATTCACAGAAAACATCTCAACCCTACTGTAGAAGCCCAATGTTAACACTGTTACTGGGAGACATGATTCCGACCATTTTAGTGGTTCTGCAGTATTCTGGTTGTAATTATATAAACTTATAAGGGCAGGGGGATATACAGAATAACCTGTGGTATAGCCAAATTTACTGTATAACAACCTTCCATTGTATTTAGAAATAACATACCTAAAATAAAAACACTAATACTAATCTTTTAAATCTTATTTAGAGTTAAAACATTTCGTAAACTGTATTAAATTATTTAGTTAAAAAGTTATCTTAATTTTGTTCTGTACATTATAGTGTTAGACTTGCTCAGTTTTTTAATATTTAGGCAATTTGTTTAGTTAACTGTCAGAGTAACAGACACCTTTCTGGTGAACGCGTAATCTGTTACTTGGCGTTTCCTTTTCAAAATAAATGTAAGTATCACTTGTTGAAAGGCAGCATGTCGCAGCACAAATAATATTCACAGCAAGTACTGAACACACATTTTCACAGTCTCCTGTATCTATCTAAAGGAAAAATATAAATCTATGCATGCCCTAAAATGATGTTGCTCAACAGCTACGACACAGTTTGCAGGAAACTAGCAGCAGGATATGTGAGCAGAGGTAATCCCAAGAATCAAGTACTTGCAGCCAACTAGGTCAGTATTAGCTGACGTAATGCACACAGCTTCCACTTTTCCCAGGAGGCGGACACACCGCACTTCCCCACCCACTGGCGACCCACATAACACTGATCTTGACCAGGGTGGCAACTACAAAAGCTGATCATTTCGTAACAAGTGGCCAGCCCTCGAGACTCTGGCTGGCTGTGCAGCAAGCACAATTATACTTCTCTTGCTACAAGCAATCACTTGAAACTGGCACATTATGTAAGAGAACAAAAAACTACCAATACCACGTTGCTTTCGTACTCTTGTTCTTTGAATCTTTCACAAGACATTCAAAAGCTTTACCTACAACAGAAAGCACTGAATCACCCCCTTCTACTGTTTACTGATGAAGTTTAAAATTATAAGTTACAACTAGCTATTTTGTAAAAAAATAATCAAGAATAACATTTCGAAGTCAAAATAAAAAAACCTGGAACCAGTGAACAATGTGATAGCCCTAGTTTCTCATCCTTAATTCAGTTTGTGTGCCAGCTCTAAATCCGTGGTGGATATGTATTTTTTGTCCTAACGTCATGTATGCTACCAAACATGTCCTAACTTTTGACTTTACTACAGCTAGTATGTGTGTCGACATTCTATCAGCTTCATTGTATTATTTATACCTTTACAGATGAAAAGTGCATACCTGCCAGTGACTCACAACTGGCGCGAGGACATTATCAGCCCCCAAGATTGAACAATCCTATTAAAAAGTTGAATGAAGACGAACAGTCACTAACTAATAACACAGTGTTCTCGATTTTCCTATTTCAAAGTATATTATGAATAATAATTTATATACCATACACACACATAAATTTAAAAGCATTCTAAACAAAACTACCAGCATGAAAAATTTTTTGTGAATTCAGAATAGTCATCCATTTATCACAATTACACTTGCAAATAAAATCCTAAAATTAACAGTAGGAACCATTTGAAAGAAATCAAATTTCGTTCCTTGAGCTAAAGCTTGCAGACAAAACTGTTTCCTACTAGGCATCCTTTCACTTCAGCACTGGAGAGACAGTCAATTTGCAACAGCCTTCACAAGAATCTAGGTCAGTCTCTCCCACCTCCAGATACGACGGAGCAAAGCCATTCACAAGATTGGCAACATACTATCAGAGCCATCTACTTGCATCTGCCTAGTGATGTGAACATTATACACAGCATCACATTTAGTTCTTCCAACACTGATGTGACAACTAATATTTCATTACCAACGACAGGCTTTCAATTACCTATTACATACAAGGTATGCAACAATAACTGTGGCCAAAAACAGGCACCAACATGTGAGTGTTACTTCACAAAGCGGTCTATGTGATACTGGGTCTTATACTATACTGCTATAGAGAAAAGGAACTGCAAAAATATGAGTTATTTCCAGCTCTATTTACCAGCTTTCATTGTTTAAGTTTGTGTATAAACAAACTTAAGATGATTACACTTACTACTTTACTAAGTTATAAACATAACTTATTGCTAGGTTACTACAACTTCAACATTCTTAGTTTCCATTACAACTGTCTTGCCATCATGACAAACTCACTCTCACCTGTTGGACCCAGTGTGACCAACCTAACTTCGTTCAACCTTCATGTGCATCTCCAGATAGCTGGGGGCTGTGGTGGCCGAATGGTCAGACCATTCGTCTCCCACCAAGGCAATCCGGGTTTGATTCCCGGCAGGGTTGGTTCCTGGATTTTCGCATGCGGGAATCGTGCTGGACGATGCAGTTGGTCGGCGGGTTTTCTCAAGGATATCCCATTTACCCCACCCTTTCATTCCGATACTGCTCCATACTCAACTGATGTCACCGTTCACCAGCGCTACGATCTCTATATTAGCATTGACCAAAATCTCACTCACTCCAGATAGCTATAATTTTAAAATTAATTATTTCTTATATTCCTTCCACGTACTTTTATTTGATCAGACGTGTTCTTTCAAAACAAGAACACTAATGTATTGTTACACAAACACTAAAGTTTCACATTTTATACTCTGCTGGCATCAGCAAGTTAACTTTTTAAGTCATTTGAGCCTGCAGTTTAGTGATGGGGCTTCTAGCTTTCTGTCGCTAATCCTGTGGGATGTTCATACTATTTACTCTGATAGGTTATTCTTCTGTCTCTCAATCTCTCTCTTTCCCAATCTCTCTCTCTTTCCCAATCTCTCTCTCTTTCCCAATCTCTCTCTCTCTTTCCCAATCTCTCTCTCTCTTTCTCAATCTCTCTCTTTCTCAATCTCTCTCTCTCTCTCTCTCTCTCTCTCTCTCTCTCTCTCTCTCTCTCTCTCTCTCTCTCTCTCTCTCTCTCTCTCTCTCTCTCTCTCTCTCTCTCTTTCTCTCTCTCTCTCTCTTTCTCACTCTCTCTCTTTCTCAATCTCTCTCTTTCTCAATCTCTCTCCCAATCTCTCTCTCTCTTTCTCAATCTCTCTCTTTCTCAATCTCTCTCTATCTCAATCTCTCTCTTTCTCAATCTCTCTCTATCTCAATCTCTCTCTCAATCTCTCTCTCAATCGATCTCTCTCAATCGATCTCTCTCAATCGATCTCTCTCAATCGATCTCTCTCAATCGATCTCTCTCAATCGATCTCTCTCAATCGATCTCTCTCAATCGATCTCCCTCCCTCCCTCCTCCATCCCTACTGACAGCACAATTAATATTCAAAGTTGAAAGGTATCCTTACAATCCAAGAGTTTTAATATCTTTAGTAGTTGCCTGACAAAAGCTGAATAGAAACTCTAAGCTTAACCTGCCTCAAGGTAGGTTACTACTATCAAAATTTAATTACCATGTATCACGAGACATGGGACAGACGAAACAGGCAAAGCGCCTGGTCCATAACTGGAAGGCAAAATGTAACAACTTCACTTTCTTGGGTTAAAGAGCTCTTATGTGCAAGAGAAGCCAAGAAGTCTCAAACAAAGTGATAGTGAAGGGAGACGGAACAGGAGACAGCCCGGACAGAGAGGACTGAAGTAGCACTTTCTCTTCTGCTTGGCTGCCAACAGAAAACTCTGAACGAGCGAAATCAGGTCGCAACTTGGTTTCAGGGAAAGTTCCAGCCAGAGTGATGTGGCGTGAGACTATCAAGAGAGCTCTTTGCAAGCCTGCACTGCTACCAACCTGCACAGTTTCCTGCTAGTAATGTTGTATGATTGGTAATAATATCAGATAGACACAGCCTTCATCAATTTTGAAAATAAATCTGAAATAAAATTTTGTTTCCACACATTCAAAATTACTTTTTTTCACTGGGGTACTTGACAAACTTACACATTTTACGCATATACTAATAACTATGGTGCTTGACCATTACAGTAAAACATTCACAGATGTTAAGAATGTAATATTACTTACAATATCATGGCCGCTGCTGCCGCCTCGAACAACTTCTGGGGCCATGTATTCAATTGTTCCGCAAAACGAGTACGCTCTCTGGTCCTAGAAAGAAATTTTTATACATAATTAAAATGTCCATTATGTACAATACGGAATCAACAGGAAGGAAGACAATTGTTTCATTCGCAAACAGTAGCCAATTACACACACACAGTTAACCACATTGCCAATTTCATGAACTAAATACATTTTTAAAGATACTATAAGTGTCTCAAATATGTAAAGTAGCTTAATACAATGGCAATCCAAAAAATATTTTTTTTGTAGATTTGTGATATCACCGAGGTTTGTAAGAGATTTTTTACACCAACCTAGTGTCAGCCTACATTTACTGAGACACACACAGTCATACACCAGATACACCAAACATTAATGTGAACTTTTTAACACATGTATTGCTTTCGGGTACTAAATTCTCAAAACTATCTGTTTGTAAATAAAACCAAAATAAAACATGCACTTGAATTCAGATCACATGAATGAATGACTTTAAGTAAAGTAAGAAATTAAAATTTTAACAGTTTTATAATTTCATGTTTGTGGCATAAGAGAAAATTTGTTTTAATTTCTGTCCCCCAACATCTATAGCCATAAAACACACAACTCACCTTCTCATCAGGCAGGAACTCCTTACTGAGACCAAAGTCCGTTAGCACAATGTGACCGTCGCTGTCCAACAGAATGTTCTCCAGTTTGATGTCACGATAGATTATGCCCAGCTGCAAACATAACATACATTCTCAAGTTCTGTAAACTACAAACAAGATGGTACCAGTAAGTAAGCATAAACATCACCTACATTTTATGTGCTGGTAAGTGATATGCTACACCAAAATACACAGAATATATTTCTATGAAACATGTAAGAGCCTGTTTAATGCCATGCATGCTAGCAAGTTTTTACACATTGGTACAAAAACCTCTACTTTTTTTAACACAATTCTTTTAAAAAATTCGAGACTAAGAGCAGTTATAAAATGCACAATTAGGTATATATGTAGGTGTTTTGCAAAATAATGCACTGTTCATTCACAAAAATTATTTTACTAGATTTCAACTTATTTTCATAACAAAATTGGTGATACAATGGATGCAAAAATCTTAAAAACTATTATATATTTATGACAAAACAATGTAGGAATTCTTTGACATGAAAAATTATGTTGTTTTAAAAGAATCACTTAACAACTACTGGGCATGGCCTTAAAGAACCACTCAAGGACCTTCAAGTGTGAAAATTCTAATTTTCTATTTGGGCTAAATAGTGTTAGTTTTCTAGACATCACTAGAGACTTCATAAAAGCATGTCAAAGTAAATATTTATATGGTTACTCCATAAAGTAATCTTACTTGCAAAACTATTTGATATAAGATGTGGGTGTTGATGTGTTTAGTGTTTATACTTCTCCTGAATTAATTAAATGCCGCCTACCTGCAAGTTACAGGCTCAGAAGTGGCGGCGCTATAAGGGTGACCTTAAAGAGCGCATCAAATCCTGACTCGCTACAACGAACCAAGCAATGAACTAACGTGCAAGATTCCTGCAGACCCATTTTTATAAGTGGTGATCTTAAAAGTTTATTGGTGGAAAGTTCTGTAGCAAAGTGCAGTGTATGTTTCACATGTATCTGGTGAAGGCAGTTTCTAGCTATAGTGGAGGGCTTAGAAAAAGTCCTGGGCGTACCGAGGGGGAGGGGGTAGGTTTTGGGGATTCAAACCCCCTCCGAAATGTCAGTTTCCTTATGTAAGTATTATATTTTACATTAGGCTACAAAAGATAGAATACATTACAAAAACAACCAGAATGTTAATAAAATATGTTAATATTACATTTAGAGACGTCAAACACAGATGACATTGATACATTTATGCAAAATGAGACTTCCAAACCCCCTACGAAAACTATTCCTAGTACGCCCATGGAAACAGTGTTGTTAATGAGCATGGAATCTTAGCTATGACTTTCCGTCCTGTCCGAAGTGTGTTATCGTACATTGGCGCAATGGGTGAATGTGTAGTAGTATTGTAAAAACACATTCCCTACAACACAGTAGTCGGCATCTTCAATGCTGATACATTAATTTACCAGGGTTTTATGTTAGTGACGTGCTCCCCTCCACAAGTTAAGACAAGTTAATCCATGTACTGAAGCAGTGAGAGGGGTGTGAGGACAACCCCGCACAGGTGTCCCGTCCTGTCCCGAGCCGAGGCGTGTCCACTCACTTTCACTCGGCGGTAGGCTCTGTGCTATAGGTGTGTGTGTGCCGCTGCACTTGACACACAAACCTAGTGGCGACTGTACTAGCGGGCCAAGGACGAGGCGCGGTCACTGCGACCCTGCCCTGCCCTACGTCACGACCTTGGTCAAATCACAGCTAACTAACTATCCACATTCCACCGACTATACCTCACTTGCACCAGCCCCGTATCACACATCATTACAGAGGAAATAAGAATGTCGTGCAGTCTGGGGAACAGGGGCGTTGTAAACAACGGGGGGACGGAGGGGACACGTCCCCCCCCCAAAAAAAATCTTAGTTTTTAAGATTTTTTAAAATTAAGATTTCCTTCAGTTGTATATCAAATATTTTGATGCAGAAACTCTTTAAATAGCAGCATTTTGCACTTTAAAATATAAAATTTCCCGGTGGAGGACTCCTACACACCCCTTTATTACGTACGTTATATGTACACTTTCTCTACAAGTGACGTCCCTCCAAAAATAAAATGCTTATGACGCCGATGCTCGGGAAAAGTGTTAACAGACTTAAGTGAGCACTTTAAGGGGTCTACCTAGACAGGCTGCATTTGTGTGTGTGAGGCAGGAACGGTTTCTGTGTCACTGACCGGCGTATGTAATACACTATCACCTCTGCGCGCAACCCACTCGCAGTGCTTCACTATTATCCTTTTTCCTATGTAACCACATTATTTTATTTATGGGTAGCACAACTGGAAGTCTAACGCTTGCTTCTATAGTTGTGTTTTTCGAATACGATTGTTATTTTTCCAGATACGGCAGTCTGGGAAATCCATTTTTGGCCATTTTGAGGGGCCCGAAAATGATGTTTCTAATAAACATGCCGAATTTTTATTTTACTATAGCGACATAGTTTTAAGTGTGTGTTCATTCCATATATATATATACAAATGTAATGCGCGTTGAATAGTTTCGTAAAAAAAACAATAGCCGTAACTCGCTGCAACGCGTTTGAAGCGCAGGTATAATGAAGATTAATAACAAAAAATAATAATAATAATTTATTGTAACTTAACCTCCGAAGCTAGGCGAAATCTGTGCATAGTGATTATTACTTACGCTGTTATTTTTTAATTGAGAGTGGTGAAAAGATACAAATCAATTAGAAGAAAAAAAGTAACCATGGCTTCAAAGTGTTCACTTCATAATGAACACACCTGTACCCGAGATGAATAACGTTGAGATTCGCACGTGGCATCGTCAGGAAAAAAAACATACGTGACAAGTTACTAACAAGTGTCAATTTAAGTTGTCAGTATTATTTTTCATTCAAGATGCCATACGTGAAATAAAAATTCCTGAAAAGCGTCTCAAATTAACCCTAGATGTCTCAAGACATCCCAAATGACGATGTCCATTATTTTCAACACAATTGTAAATACTTATAAATTTACACATGCCATTGTGACTGCTTTTATCACAGATTAAAAAATATGGGATGCATTATACAAAATAGTGGAAGTTTTGATTAACTCGAAATCCTTATTGATAAATTTATATACCTATGCAGGCTGCAGGAAATTTAGCACGCCAGGAATTGCTCGAATCCTAGTTAGCTCAGCTTCTTCCTCCCGTGAAGAAAAAAACCCACATTAGGCCGCCTCGACCAAGAGAACTTCACTGAAATGATATCGCTACCACGCATTGAGGTCCAGTGCAGATATTGTAAGAACTGTTTATTAGCGAAAACAGGCTGTTCACTTCGAGGTGACAATGCGGTCAAATATTCGCAGTCAGGACATCCAGGTTCCAGTTCTCTGAGGTTTGAACCAATCACTCCAGCAGTGAATGGTGCGACTGTTTCTTGATACAGGCCCTCGCCAATCCCTCCCCCCCCCCTTCCAACAAATCAAGGAGCCACGACTTGCGCAGCGACTGGGGCGCTCGGCTCCAGGGTCTGCTTACCGACGCTGTTGCCCAACATTTTTAGCATGTAGGGATCGTGCCGGACGATGCCGTTGGTAGGCGGGTTTTCTCAGCCATCTCCCAATTCCCTAGTCCCGTAACTCCGGCGCTGCTCCATACTCTCCCACATATCACTCCTAACCAGAGCTGATAACTTTCCTCCCTCATTATGTACCAAGACTGCATGGTTGTTCCAGGGCAAGTAAAACACAAGTTTTCCTAACAACATCCAGAAGGATTATTCTCTCTTTCAAAGTGGTTGTGTAGCGGTTTTCAAACTGGAACAAAAATAAAATGTGAGATATAGGCGTACAGATGTCGAATATCCTGGACAAGTATGGAGTAGGTGAGTGATGAGAACATATTGCCGAGGACAGATGGGAGCTCTCGTCTGAGGGCGTGTAGCTTGCGGAAGTGGGGTCAGAGGACTGACTTGTGACCTCGAGGACAGACACACGACCTTCGCGACAACAGCTGTCCCTACTAACAGACGTTACGCCCGTCTACTGCACGCGCCTGTCACCTCCTTACAAGTGTACAACCTTCCAACAAGCTCTTCACAGCTCGTACTAGCTCGGCTCCACATAACTACTGTACGTTTCAACAGTTCTGTCATGTTACAATACAAGACTAACTGTACTGTACATTCAGTAAAACTGACATATCGGGTATTCATAGTTACACCTTGTTTCCTACAACTTCAGTGACCTTTTACAGCTACTTATGGGCAATAACTGTTCATATTTTGTTATTAGTTGCACAATGCAAGACAAATGTACAGTACAAATGGTGTAATGGGCATATCATATTCATTTCAGAACTGAAAATATCTTACATTTCCGTTGTGACACATTATCAAAATATAAAAAATTACTGCCCATAGGTAGCTATCAAATTTTACTGAAGTTGTACGAAACAGTATACACGTATTTAAATAACTTTCTTATTGAAATACAACTTTTGGAAATTACTACCAAATCATATATAGCAACTAATTTATGTTCGTATCGATGGCATAGTGCAACTCTGTACACGGAAGCAGAAAGTGGTACTATGATACTGGTAGTTAATTGTTCCGTTTGATTGCACGATACAGAAAGGGGAGAAAATTAGGCACGCTGTTTTACAACACTTCAAGATGCTATGATTTTGTTTCAAAACAAAGATACCGCTCTTTTAAATAGGAAAAGCCAGAGTTTTACTGCGCAGTTATAAACAAGAGGGAATCTTAATTAAAAGAAAATCTCGTGGATTACATTATTAAATGGAACAAATTCACCACACCTTTGGGAAAAGGAGATTGGAATAATGATAATCTCAGAATTAAGGCCAGGCTGCTGTGCTCTCTCAATGAAAATCAAGAACTGGCAAACTGAAGTAGAAACATGCCTCCAAGCGTCTGATAAAATGGTCAAGGACACACTAATCAACAATCACCACTTCGCGGGGTAACTGTAACCATAGCCGGTAAAACCTGGGCAGAAGAACACTAAAATGACTAAGATAACAAATATTTTGGATCAATAAGAAAACATCAGTCCCGTGCTCATGAAGGCCTAGATAGCTTACATGTGTTTGAAATAATCAAGTACAGTTATTTATCACTCCGTTATTTAATACGTCAATAGTTTTTTTCTGAGCCGTATAATGCAGATATAAACATTATCCACGCCTAAGTGAATAAAAGTACGTGGTTTGATGTTCTATGTACGCGCAGTGGACTGAATTAAGTATAGAATTTCAAGAATTCCTCAGTTTATGATGAACCAGGGACGGATCCAAAGGCAGGGGCGATAGCCGCATCCCCCCCTCAATAAAAAAAACATATAAATACAATGAAAAAATATTTTAAAAGTGGACTTACTACAGAACAGGGCCATTTTAGAAAGACGTTTTATTTGCAGGTAAAAATGTAGACACGCGAAAGTGTCGGCTCTTTTGGAACAACCATGCTTGCAATTTTTTTATTCCTCACCTCTCTCCCCCCCCCCCCACCGTTTTCATGTGTGGACCCGTGCCTGTGATAGCAGATACTGACCTTGTGCAGATGCTCAAGCGCCAGGATGATCTCGCCGATATACACCCGGACCTCGTGCTCCGTGAAGTGCTCCCTCTGGTACAGGTGTGTGAACAGCTCTCCTCCACTCACGTAGTCTGCAACAATCAGTCCCTCCCGTGTTACACTGCTTCAAATATACTAGCTCGTGTAATACTACACCACGGTGATGACAGCCACTTACCATCACCTCACTATAGCGGCCACCTTTATTACGCGACAAGTCTGATTGATGACTTCCGCTTCTGTCCAACATTTGTGTATTGCTATAGTATTGTTACATGTTTGAGAGCACAAACTTTATATGTGGGCAATTCCCATGAGTTCTTTGGGATAGAGGTCTATAATTACAAATAAAAGAGTTAAATTAAGTACTGGATTTAATAGCTCACAAAGCTATGAAATACACAAAACAGTAATCAACTAGAACTCTCACAACACAATTAGTTATGCACACAATTACTCCTGTGT
>PNEQ01082179.1:0-14615 GCA_003012365.1 Medauroidea extradentata | reverse complement strand
TCACCTTTTCAAAATTCAATATAAATATAGTCAAGGAATTTTAAAGTAGAGTCATTTGATTATTTTCCTGGCTTGTTTGGTTTCAAATTGACCACAGTAAAATTTTAATTATTTTTGTTGATATAACTTTTTCTTGTATTTTGACCAATTTTTGAGTTTTGGCAATTTTAGCTTATTATTAAATTTTCCCTGGTGAAGTAACTTCAGGTGTTGCAAGCTTCTCCAGGCTGTAGGATTTCTGGCACCGACGTTGTGGTTGATCACTTGCTACATGGAATTCTGTCCATGACGTAGGTTATTGACGCACGTAGGTTAGCCATCACAGGGGGTTGCTTAGGGTATTGCGCCGCGAAAGTAGTTCCACTGTTGCGCACTTTTTGTCCCCAATTATTATATTTGTGTGGATGAACAATTTTATTTCAATGTAAAACCTATAAACGGAAATCTTGGAATGCTTTGTTTCATGTTGTAAGGGTAATTTTGCGGGTATTGTTAAATTTTGGATACTGTTGTATCACTCCGCCGTGTGCGCTATTTGTTACCATGTCCGTTGCCATGAGGACAGTTTGTGCCGGGCGCTGGCCCGAGGCGGAGGTGAGTGGTAGAGCAGTTGGTGCCGGGCGCTGGCCCGAGGCGGTCGTTAGTGGTAGAACAGTTGGTGCCGGGCGCTGGCCCGAGGAGGTAGCGGTGGTGTAGAACAGTTTGTGCCGGGCGCTGGCCCGAGGCGGTCGCGTGTTATAGAGCAGTTTGTGTCGGGCGCTGGCCCGAGGCGGAGGTGAGTGGTAGAGGAGTTGGTGCCGGGCGCTGGCCCGAGGAGGTAGCGGTGTTGCAGAACAGTTGAGGCCGGGCGCTGGCCCGAGGAGGGCGTTAGTTGTAGGGCAGTTGGTACGAATAAGTGATCATTACCTTGTTTTTTTTTATTGAACTCACGGTCAGACATGGTAACGCCGGACAGCTGACGGGTTTATTTGTGCTTGGTAAATAACCGCCCTTTGTAAACATCTGTCAAAGTTACAGTAATAAATCAACAGTTGACTGAGTAAATGAGTTGTTATTGGTGAAATCACGATGGTTAGTTAACCCTGAAAGTAACTTAAACTGAGCTATCCGGAGCACTTCAAAACATAACCTCAACACCCACTACAGTGACTACAATAACCACAGCAACACGCAGCAGACGCAAAAAGGACGCGTCACACTGTGTAACTCGGGTCTCGACATGACATGCTGGAGCGACCCTCACACAGCTGAGTCAAGTTGTAAGATCCCCTTTACTTCTCCTATCGCTAGCCATGTGACAATAGTGTGCACCCCGCAAGGAACTGAGGTCTGCACACATTCTCATATACTGTACATTGCTGGTTTATGCATGTTATGAGATACTGTGTTTATGCACACGCACATTGTGACATGTTGTAATGGTGAAACTGTAGTAGTATCTGGTAAAGTTGTAACATGTTTTTAAATTGTTCGGCTTGCCATCTTAGAACCAATTTTCTACTTCAGTTTGTATACAATATTGCCTATGTGTAAATGTATGTTTTTACAGTGATAAAAGTACAGCAAAATGAATTTTGAACTTTCCACAATAGTTTTTTATAGTGTACATTAAAATGCACAAAAAGTAAGTTGTGACTTCTGATCTAAATATGGTTAGCAATACAGATATAGGTCTTACAATGGCAAATTGCAACACTACAGGTCCCAGTAAACGAAAGGCGAATGTATTTACATAATGTTTTCAATGTATTTTAATAATGAAATGAGTCACTTGATTGATTCAGTCAAGTATAAGCTAACCTCAAAATATGTATCACAAATAATTTCCGTTATTCTGACAACTGGTACTAGTTACAACAACACCGTAACACCAATCTGATGCACAATATTAACAAATCCACTTTACATCAGAATTATAGCCTTTTTTGTTACCTGTCATATGAGATTAAGGTACTGTATATGTATCAACAACAAAGAAGGGCATATCTTGCTTTTGGCTCAAGGAATTCAATTGAATCTCTTCTACTTTATATATTTGGTGACATCACTACTGTACATCTTACAATTGATTATGCGCCAAAATCAATGGGTACACTTTTACTCAAAGATGCTTAGAGCACGCAATTATTTCGTAGTTTTGGGGCACCACAAGAGGAAAAAAATTAATACAAAGGCTTGAGTTAAATTTACTTATGGAGTAACATTTTTGAATGTAGTCCTGAGTGTAAGAAATTTACAAGTTATTTCATGGGAACTGTGAAGAATTATAAAGCTAGGGTTTGATCGCAGTTGAATGAATGCATGATAACGGAGAGTGCAAACCTTCATGTTGGAGCCGCTGGTGGCATTGCGGACAAGAGACTGCACAGCCTGCGACACCAGCTCCCGGACGTCTGCCACCTCAAGCATGTCTGTGCGTACTATCTGCAGCAAGTTTCCCAGCGCTCGTACCGCGTTGCACCGCACCTGGCACACACACATAAAATGTGCACACAACAAATTGTTTCGTGCTGCTGTTTCACACCCGTCATAATCCTTATGCTCCAAGCGCTTGTTTAATGTGCTGCTACCCTCTTCTGGTGATACACACTACTGGTAGCACATTCTGTTTATAGTCTTCTTCCAATTTAAACAATGCAGTTTTTTAATGTACACTCCAACAAGCAATTAAAAAATGACCTATGATTGCCTAAAAGCAGTATGCCATGCATAACTTAGTATACTAGCCTACTTCACAATCTAGATTGCTATGGCTCCACAATGTGTTTTTAAACAAAACTATAGGCGGTTCGGGATAAAGTGAGCACTCAGAAAAGCCCTGCTAAAGTTCTACTTTCAGATAATTCGTATCTTTCCGTGCGTAACAGCTGACGCCTGGAAACATCTATCCCCTCTGGACACATCACTTGATGTTTGCGCGTGTAAGATAAAATGTACATTCAGTATGAATCGATACAGTTTGATAAAAAAAATTACTAATTATTATATACAATACAATTATATCGATTTCGATTGATTTTGTTTCAGTTTTGTTGAATTTATATAGGAAAATACACAGAACTATATTGTGTAATTTTGCTGCCAACCATACAAGCAGTAAGGGGACTATGTGTCATGTTTTATTATATGCAGTAATGGCTAGTGATATTTTTCAAAGGTTTAATTTTTAGTGCTCACTTTATCCCGAACGATCTATAGTGTATCAGTCCTCAATATATTTTTAATCTAAAAGAGCATCCAAATTCTAGACAAGCCCAGGATAACTAATAATTTAAGCACATTTTAAGACAAAACCACTAGTTGGTAGACATAAAGCAAATAAACTCTGTGTGTTCTATTTTAAAGAAAATTAATAAATTAATTTTAACAACATTTTTATTGAAAGTGAATGAACTGAAGATTCATGTTTCGATACATGTATACATATATTTAACAAAAATCAACAAATTCACATCAACTTTCACTCAATTTCCTGACAGAGAATAAGGAAAATATAAAAGTTGCATACATAAATACAGTATCTACCCATGTACAACCTACCCCATGTAAGACTTGCACCCCACATTTTCAACATAGTCGCAAAAAGAAAAAAAAAATCACTGTACAGTTGCATTCTAATTGCCATTTTTTCAAACATGTAATTAAATAACATCAAGTATTAGGTGAATTAAATGTGTGGATGACATTTTAAGAATTAAATTATGAGTATAAATAGTGCTCAGAACCGTCTGAGGTATTGGAAGCAGCAAAAGCTCAAAAGGCCGGCTTGGCTGGCGGGAGTGCTGCTGCATGGGCCTTGAATGCCCCGCAGTAGTAGCAGCATGTACTGCACTCTGTTAGCAGTTGTTGATACTTAAAAGCACGCTGTACTATTGCTCTTTCTGGCGAAGCAATGAATCATTATCTTGGTCTTGGTTCTCCACACCATCACACGTCACACTGCGAGTGCCTAGATGCTCTCTCATTGGAACGGGCAAGTAAGTCAAAGGATCTAGGTGGACGCTGGCTTCGCACAGCTCGACACAATCCAGTGCAATGCAAAATCTGCACATCCCAGAGAGCCGGCAGCTGCTGACACAGCTTATATGCACTGCCATTGCCTTTGCTGATGGTAATACTGGCGTTGCATATTTACTGCTTACGAGCTACAATCTGATTGGGTTTCACACTTACTTTTCCATTGTAATAAATTCTTCCAGTAATGTACATATAATTATAATAAACCCAACCTTTCAGGGCCCAGTTTATCCAAAAAAGTTTATTTTTGTGTATGACCAGCCCCTCAAATTTTCAATTTTGATTTTGAGAAAAAATGTGCAGGTGTTACATGGGTAAATAAGGTAGGTTGGCTACAACATCGTATAAAATCAATGGCAACACTGTTTTTAATTTTGAGTAATTTTAATACAGCAAGTACAATTGAGGCCCGGGAATGCAAGTGCACTAGAACTAAGACTGACTCCTGCTTGGCCACCACTTGCCTTATTGCCTAAAAGCTCAAGACTGTTAACTGACATCAGTCTTCCAGTCGAGGAATACTCTAATAAACATTTTATTAGTCCCTCAACACTGTTATAGCTACTTGACCAAAATTTAGTTTTGGAATTTGTGAAATGTTCGAGTAATTCATAAGACTCAAGAAACCACATATACTGGAAACCTGAAAAGGAATACGACAAAAGTCATTTCCAATATGACTGCAGAAGTATGTACCTGCTTTATATTTCTGATGGAAAGGCACAGTAAAAATATCTTCAAGCCAGTGCGATTCTAATAAAATATGGATGGAAACAGAATGAAAAATGTGAAAGCGTAGGATAAATTGAAAATATAAGTGAAAAGGATGACTGATGATGAAATATAAAGTTAGAGGAAGAAATTAGTCTTTTTTTTATTTTTTTAAATGTCATCATACAATGTAAAATATATTTATAGAACAAAAGTGAGGTAATGTGCACATTCTGAGTAGTTTTTGGTATAAATACAAAATAAAGATATTGACGCAAAGGTAAAATTTAGATTTTAATTTTATTTTTGTTGTTTTGCTTTTTTTGTTACGATACATACTGTACTTTTATTTACAGGCCATGTTTCCCTTCTAAAGTTTTAACCTAATTTTCGTTTTAGTAATTCTTTTTGGAAGTTTTGGCTTTGTGTCTCTAATGCTCTATAGAGTATCTTGCCCCAGGAAGTTAGCTTGCGCAACAGGTAGCCAGTATGTGAATTGTAAGTTTCTTTATTTCCTTGTGTACATTTTGCCAACTGTCTAGGGCAATGGCCTGATAGTGTCGACGACGCACAAGCCAGGGGTAAATGAGTAGAAAGGATGGGAGGGTGGTGCATGATATGTTGGCTCTATCTTGCAATTGCTGGACACAAGTGGGACGAGCAAGCATGGAGGTCAATAATCGCCAGGTGGAAAAAAAGCTGCTGTGTGCTTACCCTGCCCTTCCTCGTCTCTGGTTTAGTTACTGGGTAGCGGAAATGTATAGCAGCAATGTAGGTAGTATAGCAGTTAGGAAGGGGTCGAGAACCCTGCGTTGTATGCGGAAGAAGCATGCGCAGAGAGAGAGAGAGAGTAAGCGAGAGAGAGAGAGGGGTCTGCTTTTGTTGTCGCTGCACGGAAGAGTTTGTTTGGCCGGGAGGGGAGGAAGTATGACTATGCGTTTTTTGTGGAGCGTCGAGAGGCATGCTGGGAGTTGTTGTGCAAGATGGAAGCGAGCAAGCAACATCACTGGGCGTGCTAAAGAGAAATCTAAGTTAAGTATTCTATTTGCAGTAAATATTCCGTTTTTATTAACTATGCGGTTGTTGATGTTTGTCAACACCCCTTCCTGGTGTGGAAATGAGTCAAAGTGGATATAAGTAAATTACTAGTAGTGTGAGTAGAAGCAGTCTTGAACAAGACATTGGCAAGGATGGGCACAATGTCGTAACGAGCTGCGACACTAACTAAGGTAACATTAAGTCGAGACTGGAGTACACAGAAGTTTACAGTTTATTATTTTTAAATAAGTAGAGAATTTAAAGTCGCCGAAAGCTACCAGGTTCGGGGTTTTAAACATTTTTGGTAGGCAGGTAGAGTTAATCAAGTAATCATTGTATGGAGTAATGTTTTCTTCCGCGCATTTAAGATTCATCGGCTGATATTAAAGTAACTTTAATTATTTTAATTTTTTAAATATTTTATTTATTTAATTCTCAGAGACGTCTAAGGCAACAACAAATTTGAATATATATCTATGTGAACTACCTTCTTTATTGTTGACACACATAATTTAATATTGTGTATCTACGTTGGTACAATTTAAATCAAAACTTTTTATTTCATTTGTAGTCATTGTTATTTGTTGTTTTATTTTATTTGAAAAGGTGAATGAATGGAAAAAAGATCAAAGTAAGTATTAAATAAAACTAGACTTTTATTTTTGATGAAACAAAATTCACATATTTTATTTATTTATTAATAATGGTAACACTCCTGAAATGTATTTGTTTATTGATCATGACGATATTAATCTAAGCTAAGCCAAAGGTTTGGTTACATTATTACTATTTTAATAATACTGTCAGCTGAGTATTTTAGGTAATGAGCACCTGTGAGTATTGACACCTCTCATCCTTTTCCCCTACCGTGTCCCCCTCCCCCTTTTCTTTTCTTGAAATTATTATGAGTGTTCCAGGTTGTTTCTTGTTTATTTATTTTAGAAAATGTTGAATTATACGTACAGTATTTGAATTTACTATCTCTAACATAGTATATTTTCTTTCTTTTCTTTACTTTTATAGTTGTTTAATACTTTGAGTAACCAATTATTCATGATAGTAGCAAGAGTGATGTTTAATACAACAGTATTCATTTAACGTATAATTCAGATTTCTTTTCCTTTGTTTTAACATTGCAATTCTGCTAGCTTCATTTTAATATTTTTCTCTTTTCATAAATTTTTATTATAACAAAGGAACATAACTAATCTTAAAGCTTACTGGGACTCTAATAGTAATTTTTGTATTCTCTCGTTAGCCAAGCAGTCACGCCTGTTGTTTTGTAAAAGTGTTTACTGAATTTTCTTTTCTTTTTCAAGACCTATGTTATGCCCTTCGTATATGTGTCAAGTCATCAGTAAGTCTGAGGTGTGATTTTGAAAGGATTTTGGGCTTCTTGTCAGCTTATTAATGGCAAGGTTAGATGATCTATCCCTCTGACAATTTATCCTTCCCCTTACCCTATTACCTTTTCCTAACCCCTTTTGTTCCCTACCCTAGATCCCAACAATATTTCTTGCCAAGCTGGCTACTTGGTCACAATTTTTGCACAGTTGTGACATCTCTGTCACCGTATTACTGTCACACATTTGATGTTCGTTATGTGACTTGTTACCTTCTCATTGTCCTTAGCAGACGTGATACCAGACTGGATAAGCTGCATGAGCAGAGACACTGGGGCATCGTCGATACTCTCCTCACACCTGTAAAGTGAGAACTTATCACAATACTTGCAGCTCATTACATACAAATGACGATTCGAACAGACTGACTAACTAAGTTGAGATTCATGTCACATCTTCATCCACTGGGAGGCTACGATAAAGAGAATTTTCAATACTACTCTAGGGTGTCCACCACCAGCTTCCTGACTTGCTCATAAACTAAGTTGCTTTGAGACAGCACTGGAAATAGTACAGGCATGCTGGTGGTTCGGTATTCAGCCCTCCACCACTTCTGGCATCCCATCTCCCACATCAGACATGGCAGTTCTTCACAACACAAAGGCTCCTCACACGAATGTGAGGTGAAAAATACTATGTTGGACAGATTTTATAGAAACATTACAGTTTCTATTTCCTTTCTCACCTTCAGTCTGGCTGGCTTCCTTTATCATCAGTAGGTACACTACCACTGTTACTGTTACACACATCTACGATATTTAACCAAACATACACAGTTTCCTGCAGTTGTTGTTAGACTAATAATTAGGCATGTGCGAAGGTCTCTTTTTAAATGAAAAACAAAGTCGAATCGAAGCTTGAATTGTGCGAAGTAATGTCGAAGGAAAGTCGAAGTCGAAGAATAACACTTTTTCCAGTCATATTATTATTATTATTATTGTTGTTGTTGTTGTTGTTGTTGTTGTTATTAATATTATTGTTATTATTATTAGTGATATTTATCGAATAAACCTGCAGCTGCAGTACACTTGGAACTAAAAAGAAAACATACTTAACAACTGAAAAAAAAAAAAAAAAAAAAAACATAATGTTTTGGAAATTGATTTGTTTCATTTTGTCCAAATAAAATATTGCTTTACACTACAAGACATTTACTTTAGTCTAAAGCAAAGGAGTTACCAATGTTACCATTGTACCATGTACATTTCAATACCAGAATATCAATAAAGTAAGGAATTGTGTAAAATATCTTAATCCATAAGAAAAAATACTTCAAAATATTTAAACTTTATAAAATTGATGCTCCCTTCAATATAATCCTTAAAAATTTTTAATTGAATGTATTAGCCAAAAAATTTCTACCAATACAAGGTCTACTTGTGTGTTACAATATGTTATAGTTCAAATTATTTGCAATTATTAGCCCTGTAACAAATCTGCAATGAAAATTAATTAATTAATTTTTCAAAGAGACCAAAACATGAATTATTATTAGACTTATTGATAGTATAAAAGTAAATAATAAATAATTAAATAAAATCTTGGTGCAGATAGCACTTTTTCTGCACACATTGCAAGTACATGTGCTGTGATCACTACTCTAAAAAAAATAGTACATTACATTTCTGTTTGGCAAGTTAGTTCCACACAAATTTATAATCACGGTTGCCTAGAAACACTTAAAAAGTGCCCAGTGAAGCTGCAATTTAAAAACAGAAAATCTCTTCCAATTATAAAGTTTGTGGGGAAAAAAAAATCATTCCCAACAGTGTGTTGAACAACATTTGGCGCGAACCGTGAGTGAGAGTGAGAGAGAAGACTTGGGCTCTCGTGGCGCATGTGCTGTGCGTGCTTCATCTTTTTACTTTCTTTGTGCTGCATGGGCAGTGGGCGCTTCCTCCAAGCATAAACAAAAATGGCTGTTCAGTGCCAGTGTTTGTGTAAGCCTGGTGTGTCTAATTGGTTTCGTTACGTTTTTAACAGTCGTAAAAATACTCTCGTCGTCATGTAGAAATTTTGAGCTTGAATGCTAACATAGACGTGATTTTCAATATGGATGGTGGCCCATGTAAGGCGGAAATATTCCAGAAAGAAATTTTAACGGGTCGTATGTACCAGGAGGGTGACACTAGATAGGGCCTACGGCCTCTTATGATTGTGTATTTCCAACTTTGTGATGGCTCCGAAAAATATAACAAAATGAATTGAAAACATATATTTGGCAAAGTTTCTGTAATTAATGTGCACAATTGAGTTACATTTATAAATATAAGTGTAAAATATGTAGTAACATTATAAAGTAACAGACAGTTTACATTTAAAAATTTAGCTTGGTGGAAGTTTTTACTATGTAGTTGGGTTTGTCAATCAACTTGATCGTTAAATTTTATTGATTTTTTCCGTACCACGTGCGAGTAATGAGAAGCTGTGTTCAAGTTGTTAATTTCTTTGAAATATGATTTTGAAGGCGAGAGTTAACTGTTTTATGTATCTCGAGTGCCGTTGATTGCTATATTTGTGCGATATATTGACTATACAGCTAAAAAAATGTGTGTAGTAAAATTTTGAGTGCCTTGTTGCGGACATCATAACCAAAACATTTTCCCAAAAAATCTCTTACAAACTAATACCACTGTTGATACGTACAAATAAATTGTTTGCACATACATGTATATACATCTAAAGCCCTCAATAAATGTCCTGCAATATTAAAATAAAATATAAACAGGGCTACGCAGGTAACCATAATGCTTTGCAGGGACAAAACTAAATTCTTTTTAAACACAGTTAAACTCCAAGTATTTGTAAATAAAGAACACTAGCATCTTAAGTGTACGTGGTGTAGCAAAAAATTGTATTTTATTTGTTTTCTTTGATACAGTTATATTAAATAAATATAATATTAAGCAGGCAATTTCCAGCATGGTTTCGAGCTGCGTGGTTGGCAACATATAATCGTTAGTGAGGCCAAAACGGCCCAGAAAGTAAGATGCTAGGCTTAACGTGGGAGTGCCAACTCTATCCTTTATATGCTCCTTGGTATGTACAGCGCGCGTCACTCACCAATGCTGCGTAGCCTACGTTAAACCTATGTAATATCTACACAAGAAAAGTGTTTTAAGTCAAAACAAGTTGTAGAATTAACTTTTTTTCTAAAATAATCACAGTTCTCTTTCCTTTTATAATTTGTTTTACTTATGTTACAGTTACCAGTAATGAAATAAACCCGGCATAGTCATCCCGACGCATAAAAAAAAATTCTGTCGACAATGAGTGTTTTCATAATTTTTACATGAGTTAATTTATTGTAAATTCATTGGCTGCAGATATTGTTTTCGTAGCGTCGGAGTGGTTTTGTCGGGTTATTGTAACTTCGGATTAAGTGAAATTGTGCCGCCAAATGTAAACAACATAAATAGATCACCACTGGGGAGTGAATTTGAGTTTTTAAAGTGTAAGTTAAACAGAATAACTTAACACAATTACAAATAAACTGAAAAAAACTGCTCCAAATAAATAATTTTTTCTGTTGTAATACAAATTGTGTTTATCTTCGACCGACTTTCAACTCTAAGATATTTATTGGTCGAAGACAAAGTCGAAGGAACAAAAATCTTTGATTCGTCTTCAACTATGCGAAGCGTCGCACACCCCTACTAATAATTACAGAAAAACTCCTTTTTTGTACCTGCTGGATTTACAATTTTTACATTTTACACTATTCTCATTCATTCCTTTTACTGTATGTACTTACAGCATAAATTTTCTTCTTTATACACTATTCTGCAATTCATAACAATTTCTCCTAATCTCTCCACAAGTGTAAATAAGGGGTTTTACTAGTTAGTATAGTTAGTAGTGCCAGAGTTGCGCATGCTAGCCGAACAAAAGTTTGTTCCACGCTTGAACAACGTTCAAGCAACTTGTCCATTAAAGGTGTGAAACTGACCCCCTGTCCCATTCCAGAGGATAAAACATGCAACCATCTCAACTGAACACTTGCCAGTCTCCCAAGGACATTCTTGTGAATACACAAGTGGGGAACACAGTAACTGTACATGCATATTTAATTCATCAACAGCACTTGGTTACTACAGTAATTGTTTCATTTAAGATTTACAAGTCTCCAGAACACACACAGAGCCAGTCACACTGCATCACACTTCCAAGTACATGTTCATTTAATACAGTTCCTATCACAATGGTTTCACACTGTAAGTCGGAAACTATGCAAGAATCATCATTTTCAAACACCAATATTTCAAATGTAATCAGAGTAAGATTTGTATTAAATAATATGTACTTTGCTCTGTAAGTTTCAATGCAATGAGCCCAATTGGGATTATCTGCATGTATGGAGAATTTTCTACAGTCTCATACATTTCTTGTTGATCTATGCTTGAACTCTTTATCATCACTAAATGCCTGCACTTTATGTTTGTTTCATGGACAATTAAATTATGCCTACAGATTTATAACCACGGTACATAATAGCAATTTAAGCCATTTGCCACAAGTTATCCTGTTCAGAGATTCCAGCAAGGTAACCTGAAATTATTGAAACTTCTTGAAAACATAGTTTCAAAACAAAAACATTCAAAAAATCAAATCTGGTGTTAGTTTGGCTAAGCCTTTAAGCACATAACAGTGAGAAAGATAATGGCAAAAGGGCTGGAGGGAGATGACAGTACTCACGCATTGAGGACGAGAGCATCTGTGAGGTTGGCAAGTGACCACGAGGCCTTCATTCGCACTGCCAGCTGGTCGTCCCGCAAGCAGCCCAACACTGCCTCCACAGTGTCCAGTACAAAGTGCACATCCTACAATATGTAACGACAACACTTCCATTACACTCTTCTTGGTCACAGCCAGCCCTGCTCAGTGCAACGGGCATACATACCACCACACCATGATCAGGTAATTTTAACATTCTTATATTTAGTTAACAGTACTACATATTCTATTACAGTATGTACCAATATCTTGAGGTCACGGTGGCTGAATGCTCAGACTATTTGCCTCCTACCAAGGTGATCCGGGTTTGATTATCGCAGTGAATCGTGCTGGATGATGCCGTTGGTCGGCAAGTATTCTCAGGGATCTCCCATTTATTACACCACCCTTTTATTCTAGTGCTGCTCCATACTCACCCCATGTTACCCCTCGCCAGTGCTAAAGACCTCAATGTTAATCGCTGCCCAAAATATCTCACTCACTCACCAATACACTTGAATAGAAAATTGTCTCAATATTCAATGCCCATCTTGAAGCTACAATATTCTCACAATACTCAATAGGCTGTTCACGATAAAGTGAGCATTGCGTAAAGTTTTCTTTCAGCAGTTTTACAGTCATTTTTACAATTACTAATACGAAAACTTCAATGTATGTAACTAAAAACCAGTGCACTCTCAAAAGTTAAGATCTATTGGTGCAATACAACATATTTTTAATTAATTACAATTTCTGCTGAGTGCTCGGTTTACAGTGAACAGCCTATACTAATACTTTACTTGATACCAAATCAACCTCTGTTTTAAGATAAGATGATGCAAGAAACAAATAAATTTGTTGACGTGAGTACCAATCAAGTTTTAGGAAAGTCTAATGTAATAAATTGGTCTTCATCACCACATCTTCCAATCTTCCTTTCAACAGGTGAGTATTCCAATAATACAAATGACACAACATTGGGAAAACTTTGAGATTTTGCACCATTGATAAAAAAATGTGTCTGGTAGATAGTAAAAAAATCTGTACCCATAATGTAATATGAGGAGAAATATTTTTTTAAATGTCCCAAAATCACCCCACTTGTTCAAAATCACCTCTGCTTACAGTAACGTTAACCATTAAAATGTAGGTAAATTATTGCTCAGTGATTCTTTTTAAAAAAAATTGTAAGTCTCTTCAAATGTAGAAGAAGATAAAAATATTTTAGGGACAATATCATAACGTTTTTATTTAGAAATTTTAGAAGCTGAGCCACTGATACTTAAACTGTGAAAGATAACTTCACAACAAGTACATGAACTATTCCGAACGTTATTGTTTACAAAAAATATATATATTAAAACATGACAGGCATACATACTGCTACAACCATCAACAACTGTGCCTCCAAACAATAAGGCTGCTCAATGTAACCACACATTATGTAATTACGTAAAGGTATACAAGATAGTAATGCCAAAAATTTTTTTTTTTTTTGCTTGTAATTAGAGTTCTGCACAAAACATTACAGCATGGTACACAAGATAACACAAATAAGATCACAACACAGTTTTGAAGATTTCTCTACCACTTGAGAACAACATTCTTACGCATCTACAACCACTTCATCTTCATATTGCAGTATGGTTTGTATAAAAAACTTTATATGAAAGACTCTCATGTTAGCGTAAGACGTATTTCTTTTTACGATTTACACTTTCAACTGAATAAACATGAACAGAAATAGAATAAATACAGTACAGTATAGCTGTGGTTCTTGGCTTATGATGTCATGATATACCAATTTTAATTTAACAATGAAAATAGGTACAGCATGTTCGTTGTATAGTCGGCACATCTAAATTGTCTCTCAATAGAGCAATAACCAATATACAGGTATGTAGATTTAATTTGGTCTCAGAAGTTGAATTCTGACAGCTGTGATCTGTAAAAACTACACATGTATTCGAGTCAACAGCCAATACCTAAAACTTTCCAAACGTTACTGAAATAAAAAAAAATTAATGAAGGACAATATTTAACAGGAGCGTGAAGACAGACAGAGTGGATACAAGGTTTACATTGACTGACCTCTCTAAGTGGCTGGAACAACACACACATGGAGAGAGCTCGGATGGCGGATGCGCGTACCAATGGCTCGTCCCGGCTACAACCCAGCAGTAGGGCAATGATGAGTGTGTGCCTCTCTGTCTGCAACACACACGCAAGTAAACAGTTGACAACATGTACTGTCTCCAACCTTCCTAGGCGTCTCCTGCCTGGGCTCCTTCTACTGTACTCTGCACTGTCGCGTAGACAGAAAGTCACTAAGAGTATGGCAGCAAGTACAGGCCATGAGGAAAATAACAACCTAAGAGGACAAAGTAAGATGGGCAGAGGAGGATAAGGGATGAGAAAATGGAAGCACGGATATATAATGCACATAACTGCAGTACAGTATAGAAGGAACCAAGGAGAAAGAGACTCAGGTAACAGTAACTAAATTAGTACCCTGCCACTGGTTGAAAGTAACGTACTGTAGAGTGACCAGCCTGCGCTCGGGGTAAACTTTTCGATTTAAATTTAAAATTGTGTTTTATATGAATTTTGCTTGAAGTCCATGTTGATGCTTATGTTGTATAAGTGGTGCTAGCCAGAGTTACTGACACTCCAGTACCAAGAGCTGGTCAGCCTAAATTCAGGGTAGTAATAAAGATGGTGATTTATTTAACT